>NW_019105003.1:13304-29941 GCF_001995035.1 Momordica charantia
ATGCACATGGGTGCTAGCGGGTGAAGTGCGCGCGTGCCTCGGGCACTGGCGGTAAGGGGCGCTGTTGCGTCCACACAACTGTGTTGACAACACGTGCAAGTATACACGATTCATCAGTTGTAGTACGTAACGAGGTCATATCCACAGAGATTTTTTGTTGTATTTTAACGATAAAAGAAAATACCAATAAATAAAAATATACAAAGATTGGGTATGGATATTGTCTAGCAAAAATAAAATAAAGTAATAACAAGCCGACAGAAATTTGCAAGAGACAATAGTTTCGAAGCTGTCAACACAAGAAAACAGCAGAACAGAAAGCGATAATGGGGGAATAACAGATATGGAAAAGGCGGGGGAGATTTAGCATGCTTTCACAAGTTATAAACCTACCCTCTAGCGTAGCTAACATTTATTAGTGCCCAGCTCGACTCGGTTCCCTTCCGAAACACCCTTCATAAGTTAGTACAACTTCCGTTGCTAAATACCTATGCAATAAACCTAAGCTATAGGCATGATTAGGGGACCCCATTCCTGAGTATCCCTATAACTATGGAAAAACGCTAATCACAAGCAAAACAAATCAGCACCCATCAGCCCTTCCGGGTCAATACAGAAGCTAGCATACACGAAACAGCGGTCAACAGTAACACGAAGATTAAAAAATAAAATCAGATTTGCATAAAAATAAATGTACCATCTAGAGGTTCGGTCTCAAGTCAGTTACAACATGTAAATCCCCCAAAATGGGTTTTAGCTAATAATGGGTAAAGAAAATAGAATAGAAGAAGAAGAAATACAACCCATAAGAGAAAAATAGCTAAATGACAGAGAAGAAGAAGCAGTCAGCTCGTTCCAGCAGGCGAGCTTCCCCTTTTTGGCGTAAACTCTCCTCCCGAAAATGGGTTTATTTCGTTCCCTTGTCTTTTCAGCTATCAATTTTTGTCTCTCTTGGGATCTGTGTGTCTGTCGGCTAGGGCCACATACCCTTTAAATATCGGGTCCCGTTTTCAGGGCACCCGATTGGAAATTGTACGGACATAAGTGAATCCCGTGTTTTTGGAATTAACTGTACGGTCACTCCACGCTCTAGCATCGCTATGCTCCAGCTTTTATATGCTCTTTCTTGAAAATGCTTTAACTGCTCTTATTTGGTTCAGCACATCCTTCTCTTCTTATCTCTTCTTTAAAAATATGTGCAAATGAACCACAAATACGAGAGTTTATGCTATTTTTGGCCAAAGTTCTCAAGATTAAGGATATTTAGCTAAGAATTTATATTTTAACACTATTCATGCTAATTATGACCTAAAACCGACACACTTTGACATTTTATTGCACATTTTCACCCAAATAATCACTAGAATAACTCTCTTTTGGAGAGTTATCACACCCCCAAACTTAAAATCATACTTGGGGAATATGAATTTCAGTTCAAGAAAATAAAAGAAGGTACTGGAAATTTTTGCACTTCAAACGATCTAATCTTCTGCCTCAACCTTTTACTTCTAGCCAACTATGCTAAAGCTTAAGACTCTGCTAAAATACTTTAGTTAAAGCAAGGGAATGAAAGTAGCTTAGATTTGCTCATACTTTGGAAGATGCTATTTCTAATCAGCCCCAACTTTCTTCTACTTCTCAACCTCAAGCTTAGCTTCTCATAGAAAGCCATTTCTCAAACTACCTTTCACTAACCTAAACCTTTAAACTTTGCGCTGCCAACTTGGGTTTCTTCAACCATGGGCTACTAGCCCTTCCTAATCTTGCAGCCTCTTTATGCTCTGGATACGGCTACTAGGCCTTCCTTTATTGCGAGCTCTTTTTTTTTTAATGGGCTGAATTACAGGAATAAAAAGATTCATGTTATATACTAAAGATGTAAGAACTGAAGGTTCACTCCCCCAAACTTAAAAGGTTGCATTGTCCTTAATGCAACTAASGACATCTACGTTACAGTGCTCTAGCACGCCCCCAAACTTAAAGCGAAACTATAGTGTAAAGTATAATAAAATTTGCTAGTTGGAAATATTGAAGAATATGAAGGGCTAATGCTACCAAATAAGGGGAATTAAGAGAAATCCAGGCTAACTATACAAAGATAAAGGGTGGCTTTGGATAAGTGGCCTTTGAAATTCTTCTATAGGGTAAGCGCTACTTGGGGTCAGTACTGCTGGAGGGATGATATGGCATGGGCGAGCAAGCATGGACCAAATGCTGGGCCAAAAGAAAGCTAGCTTGCATTAAAAAGCTCCAGCATCAGCAGACATACTGCACATTAGCAAGCTCTAACATAACGACTATTCACAAAAGGTGAGGCAATAGACAGAAGATGAGAGCACATAAACTTCCAGAAATTCTAATTTTCATTTAATATAGGGGGATTGGTTCACATCTGACTAACAAATAAAACACACACTGAAATTGAAATTAAACTACTAAACAATAAAAGTAAAGATAAAAATTTAAATGCAAAAATGTAAACTGCAGAAATTAAAATCTAACTAGAAATTTAAAATAACATGGGGAGGGGGGTAATTTTTCAGAGTAAAAAGGAAAGGAACTTCCCTTTCGCGGGTCAAGCATGTGAATATTCTTTGCCTTCTTTTTCATCCAACGAGTCGCCCGTGGGCTGATCTTTCCTCTCTTTGCCGCTGCGGCAGGCTCCTGTGAAATAGTTGCAGTATACCTCTTCCCCACAACTGAGGCAATGAAAATTCTCTTGTTTACCTTTTTGTTTTTGTTGGAAGCGGTGACTAGAGTTGCCTCCGTTTGCTCGGTTCATACCTTGGCCGATGACTTGGAAGGTTTTGCCTTTTTCTCCTTGATGCATGATGATTCCAGCTCTCTTTTTAGTCTCCTCGTTCTTACTTCTGAAGTTTTTAGAATCGGTTTGATATCGGGTGGCTCTTTTTTGGGTAAGTTTACTGACTTTTCCTCTACAATGATGTGCACTTTGTCCACAAGGACTGTAAGGCTTTGTTTTTGCTTGAGGGAACAAGATGTTGGAGCATCTACCCTCTCTCCACTTGGTTGGCTCTCACTAGCTTCTGCATGCTGTGTTGGAGCTTTTGACGGCTCAACATTTTTATACTCTTCTCCAGGTGCTTAGATCTTTATTTCAGTGGTAGCATCTTCCTTTACCATTATCTTTTTATTCTCATCACCGAAACATTCTTGAGCTGCAACATCCTTACTTACACAATGCTCCAGCACGACTTATGCACTCAATTCTTCCATTAAAGCTTCATCTAAAATCTTCAACACTGAGCATTCTTCTGATTTAGCAGGAAACTTCATAGAATCATGCAATAAGAACTTCATTTCTTAATCTTGCACGCACATCTTCAATTCTCCTTTCTGGACACCCACGAGTGCTCTTCCAGTGGCAAGGAATGGCCTCTCATAGATGATAGGAACTTCCTTATCGCATCATAATCCAGAATAATAAAATCAGCAGGAAAAATAAATTTATCGACTTGTACCAGAACGTCTTCAATTTTTTCCTCTGGATGCGTGATGGAGCGGTTTACTAGTTGCAATGTGACTGTTGTGGGTCTTGCTTCTCCTATGCTCAGCTTGTTATAAATTAATAGCGGCATAAGGTTGATGCTTGCCTCTAGATTGCAGAGTTCTTGGCCTATCTTTTGCCCTTCTATAGACATTGGTATGGTGAAGCTTCCAAGATCCTTCATCTTTATAGGTATTTTACTCGTGAGTATAGCGTTGCAGGCTTTAGTCATTGCCATAGTTTCATCGTCTCCCAGCTTTCTTTTCTTTGTGAGAATGTCCTTAAGGAAGCGCACATAAGTCGGCATTTGCTCAAATGCTTCCACCAACGGTATTTTGACATGGAGCTGCTTCAGCACATCAAGGAACTTTCTAAATTGCGCATCCTGCTCTTTCTTTTGCACCCGCTTTGGGTATGGTGGTGTGGTTCGATACTTGGCTGGAGCATTTTCGTGATCCGTCTGGTTCTACTTTCTGGTTGCTCTTGACTTTTATGCTCCGACATTGACTGCCCTCGTTTCTACTGGGTCGACCTCTTTACTTGTGTTTTTTTGATGTTCCATTATCTGCTCGTTAATATTCACTAACAACCTAAGGTTTGCCCTTTTCTTAACTGGTATGATTATAGGTGTTCCGGCTGACTCGCATTCTTTTGTCTGTAGCCCACATCCTTCATCTTGATTTAATTATTTATGGATTCCTGGAGCATTTGGATGGGCAGTAGGCAATACCTTGCCGCTCAACAACGTAAGAGCATTACATTGCTCATTCCCATCCCTTTTGGTCACCTTATTATCATTTGGCAGCGCTCCATAAGGCCTACTCTTAAGATCTTTTGCCAACTAACCCACATACGTTTCCAGATTCCGCTGCGATGCTTCCTGACTTTGCACCGAGGTATCATTCTTTTCCATATACTTCTTCATTAGATTCTCCAAAGATGCAAATGCTCCTTTAGATGACCTTTGCAATATTACTTGATCTTGGTTTGAGAAGTCGGGTGGATAATTTCCTTTTTACTGATATGTTAGAGCATTGGATGTACCAACATTGTTTCCTCCCTGATTTTCGCTCTAACTAAAGTTAGGATGGTTCCTCCAGCCCAAGTTGTACGTATTGGAATACGAGTTCTTTCCATTGTTCTGAGCATTTCCGAAATAGTATATCGACTCTGGATTGCCAGGACAATTGTTGTAATGGTGGTCTCCTTTGCAAAAAGAGTAAGAAATCCCTTGGACGTGGCTAACATTTGCCTTACTATCAGATGCTCCAGCTGCGTTTTGCTACGTCATACTCATCCTAACCAAATCTGTCAAATTCTCAATCTTTGAATTTAAGGATGTGAAAGACTCTGATTCGTTCAGTCCCTTACTTCCTCTCCCTTGGATGGCTCTAGAGTCGGACCATGAATGATTGTTCGACGATATCCTCTCTAAGATATTGAATGCTTCAGCATAAGGTTTTGCTAGCAAAGCCCCATTTGCTGACGCATCGATNTGAGAAGTCGGGTGGATAATTTCCTTTTTACTGATATGTTAGAGCATTGGATGTACCAACATTGTTTCCTCCCTGATTTTCGCTCTAACTAAAGTTAGGATGGTTCCTCCAGCCCAAGTTGTACGTATTGGAATACGAGTTCTTTCCATTGTTCTGAGCATTTCCGAAATAGTATATCGACTCTGGATTGCCAGGACAATTGTTGTAATGGTGGTCTCCTTTGCAAAAAGAGTAAGAAATCCCTTGGACGTGGCTAACATTTGCCTTACTATCAGATGCTCCAGCTGCGTTTTGCTACGTCATACTCATCCTAACCAAATCTGTCAAATTCTCAATCTTTGAATTTAAGGATGTGAAAGACTCTGATTCGTTCAGTCCCTTACTTCCTCTCCCTTGGATGGCTCTAGAGTCGGACCATGAATGATTGTTCGACGATATCCTCTCTAAGATATTGAATGCTTCAGCATAAGGTTTTGCTAGCAAAGCCCCATTTGCTGACGCATCGATGACTAGACGGGTGGCATCGTCCAAACCATTATAATACGTTTCGATCTGGATGCATCTTGGGATCCCGTGGTGAGGGCATATTTGCAGAAGCCGTTTAAAGCGCTCCCAAGACTCATAACCGACTCCCCAACAAATTGCTGAAAATTGTTGATTTCACTTTTGTACTTATCATTTTTGCTTGGTGGGAAATACTTGATCAGAAATTGTCCGGCCAAGTTATCCTAGCTTCTAATCGATTCTGAAGGGACTGACTCCAACCAAGTCCTCACTTCATCTTTGAGTGAATAAGGGAACAACTTAAGTTCCAACACATCTTTGTTGCATCCTTCATCATTAAATAAATTGCAAACTCCCATGAAAAACTTTTGATGCTGATGTGGGTCCTCCGTGGGATGTCCATGAAACTGACCCACTGTCTGGAGCATCTGAAACATCGCTGGTTTAAGCTCAAACTTTGGGGCTGTAATTTCAGTCTCCATGATTACTAGGTTGAAATTATAAAATGCTGGAGCTGCATACGTTTTAATTTCTCTGTCAATGTCATCTACTAATAATATAGCATTGAGAGGGGGCACTACTACCTCAGGGTTAGCAGCGATAGGAGCCCCATCTAGTATTTCCTCGATCCTCACATTTGGTCTCTTGTAGGCGCATTAGGTTGAACTGGCGGATTCATTACATCCATGTTGGCTGCCGCTTGTTGTTGCCTCTGCTCTCGTATATTTCTGTGGAAGGTGCGCTCTATTTCGTGGTCAATAAGATATTCCAATCCGTCGTAATCGTTCATGCACCTCGCAAAAAAACATAGTAAAATAAAAATGTGAAAACAAAAAAACTCATTTCAGCATCGTATCTACAAATATCAATGTTAAAATAAGATCGCAAAAATCCTCGGCAATGGCGCCAAAAACTTGTTGCGTCCACACAACTGTGTTGACAACACGTGCAAATATACACAATTCGTAGGTTGTAGTACGTAACGAGGTCGTATCCACAGGGATTTTTGGTTGTATTTTAACAATAAAAGCAGATACCAACAAATAAAAATATACCAAGATTGGGTATGGATATTATCTAGCAAAAATAAAATAAAGTAATAACAAGCCGACAGAAACTTGCAAGAGACAATAGTTTCGAAGCTGTCAACACAAGAAAGCAGTAGCACAGAAAGCGAGGGGGAATAACAGATATGGAAAAGGCAAGGGAGATTTAGCATGCTTTCACAAGTTATCAACCTACCCTCTAGCGTAGCTAACATTTATTAGTGCCCAGCTCGACTCGGTTTCTTCCGAGACACCCCTCATAAGTAAGTACAACTCCCGTTGCTAAATACCCAAGCAATAAACCCAAGCTATAGGCATGATTAGGGGACCCCATTCCTGAGTATCCCAATAGCTATGGAAAAGCGCTAATCATAAGCAAAACAAATTAGCACCCATAAGCCCTTCTGGGTCAATACAGAAGCTAGCCTACACGAAACAGCGGTCACAGTAATGCGAAGATTAAAAAATAAAATCATATTTGCTTAAAATTAAATGTACCAGTTAGAGGTTCGGTCTCAAGTTAGTTACAACATGTAAATCTCCCCCAAAATGGGGTTTAGCTCATAATGGGTAACAGAAAACAGAATAGAAGAAGAAGAAATACAACCCATAACAGAAAACAGTCAGCTCGTTCCAGCAGGCGAGCTTCCCCCTTTTGACATCAGCTCTCCTCCCGAAAATGGGTTTATACCATTCCCTTGTCTTTTCAGCTCTCAATTTTTTTCTCTCTTGGGATCTGCGTGTCTGTCGACTTGGGCAACATACCCTTTAAATATTGTGTTCCGTTTTTAGGGCACCCGGCTGGGAATTGTACGGACATAAGTGAATCCTGTGTTTTTGGAATTAACTATACGGTCACTCCAGCTCTGGCATCGCTATGCTCCAGCTTTTATATGCTTTATCTTGAAAATGCTTTGACTGCTCTTCTCTGGTTCAACACTTCTTTCTCTTCTTAGCTCTTCTTTAAAAATCTCTGTAAATGAACCACAAATACTAGGGTTTATGCTATTTTTGGCCAATTTTCTCAAGACTTAGGATATTTAGCTAAGACTTTACATTTCAACACTATTAATGCTAATTATGATCTTAAACCGACAAACTTTGACATTTTAATGCATATTTTCACCCAAATAATTACTACAATAACTCTTTTTTGGAGAGTTATCAAGTGCGTGAGGGTGTGCGACACAGCAGGGGCGCGCGAAGGCACTGGGTGGTGCAGGCGTGCAAGTGGGGGTGGGCTGTGGTGCAGGCGTGCGACGTCAAGGGCACGCAACATGGGTAGGCAGCGCGCGTATGGGCGTGCGGGACAGACATGTGGCGTGCAAGCGAGGAGCTTGTAAGTTTAGCTTGGCAATGTGGCACACTGCAAGGATGCACTAGGAGGTTAGCACGGCACTGTGGCGCGTGCGCGGGGTGGCTTGTGCCTGACTGTGCATGCATGCGAGTGGCCTCTTGATGGGTTTGTCCTTGATGGGTGGCTTCTTGCCTGGTTCTTCTCCATTCCTCGCTTCCTCTCGACCCTAGTAGGTTATTCATTGGACTTCAAAATGGTCAAAATTTGTTATTGGATCCAATGGAGTTTCCTTCGTTTGGTGGGTCTTTCTTAAAGACTCTCTTCATTGTTGGTGTAAGTGGCGTCTTGGAGCATTGGGTCAGTTATGATCACATGAATTGCTCAATCTCGGGGCATCACAGGCAGAGCTTGGGTAGGGCCGAGCAATGTGGATCAGTTCGTTGACAGATCAGTTAGAATTGTGCCTTGACAGAGGGTGTCAAGATGATGGGGCACTGTTGATGTAGTGGGAGGCAGAAAATTGTAGCTTTGTCTCCAAGTGGGAGATTTTTGGGATTCATGGCACCAAAACGACATCAGAACGTGCTAGAGATGAGTTGGAATCAAATCGGGACGCGTTGGGGTCAAAGCAAGGATGAAAAACAGTGGAAGCGAGCGTTGTAGGCCAGAAAGGCCGAAGATGCAGCGCCATGGCACTATGGACAGCACCGTGACACTGTCAAGAGGGGAACAGGTGTGGTTTTTCTTCGTCCGTAGTGCCATGGCGCCGTTTCAAGTTTATAGATACTGCAGTTACGGGTTTAGGGTTTTTCCAACCGAAATAGGGGTTTTAGCACCCAATTTTTAGCGGGTTTTGGCAGCTAATAAGTGGTAGCAGCTCGAGTATTGGTAGAGGTTTTGGGATTGATCAAGATCGACATTATCGAGGTAATTTTATCTTTATTCTTGTGACTTTTCATTCATGTTCCTAAGTATTATTTGTTTTAAATATTTAGAAGCTATGATGCTTTTTTTGGGACCTCTAGGGGATATTTTGGGGAGAGTATTGTTGTATTCCAATCGTAACATTATTAGTGAATTACCCACATCTGAGTGGAATTCTGGATGTAGCCCTTAATGATGAACCAGTATAATTTGTTCTGTCGTTTTCTTGTTCTTTACAGTTTTCTTCCTTATTTGCATATTGTGGTTATGTTTGGATATTTTTTTTTTTGTAAAAGGGGAAATTATACAGGATCATTAATTTCCCAATACTTCCTTTTGACCTTGATGGTTGTTTATAAACCTTCAAAATTGACAAAATTTGTTGGTGGATCCAATCTTCTTTTAGGGGTCTTTCCTCCAATCTTCTTCCTTGTTGATGTAGGTGGGTTCTTGCAGCTCTATGTCAATTATGATCACATCATCTCCTCCTTTTGTTCATCCTCAAATCAAGTTTTTTACCTATATTCAAACGCAAATTAGTCCAATGGTAAGCGTCAATAGTAGGACTATTACATTCATGAAATTTAGAAACTTCATGTTCTTTATTTTTTTTTCAATGATCTCCAGTGTTTCTTCTTCCTTTGCTTCCTCATGTGGCTTGGTCTCTGGAGGGTATTGGGATCCTTGAGCTTGCTTCTTGGATGAGCCAGCTTCTTGCTCAATTTCTTCACCTTTAATTCTCCCCTCCATGTGTGGTAAACTCCTTGACACCTCATTGGGTAGCATCTCCTCAAATTCCTATAAAAGCCGAACACAAACACTAGGCAAAGTATCTTTTTGTTCTTGTGTTAGGAGATTATTACCTTCATGCAAATATTAAAGAAGGAATTGAGTTGCACATAAAGCTTTTTCATCTCATCTCTCCTAGCCATGAGGTCACGACTTTCTTATCTTTGTTGGTAGTCTTTTTTTCTATATTGCTTTGGGGTCAAATAATTTCCCTTTTATCGGCTTCAAATCTTATTTCTTCCAATTTTAATTGGTCAACATGAACTTCTTTTGGAGAAATGGGTACTAGTGTGTTCTTCTTCCCATTATGTTCAATAGAATATTTATTTAGAAAACCATTTAGAAAACCATCAAACTTTACCTTCTTGTCAAATTGCCACGGTCTCCCTAGAAGAAATCATTAGCATTGCACAGACACAACAGCATAAGTTACCTAATCTTTGTACCTATTTATAGCAAATGAAACCTGAACTTGCTTTTGGACTCTCACATCACCACTATCATTTAACCATTGTAGACTATAAGGTCGTGGGTGTGGTGTGGTGGCTAGCTTCAATCTTTCCACTATATCCTTACTCAACATTGGTTCAACTTTCATTATCAATTATAACACTAAAAGGGGTGGAGTTCACCATGCACCTAGTATGGAATACGTTATCTCTTTGTGCCTTTAATGATTCTTCCTTAAATTGCACATTGAGGTTCCTCGTAGCAACTAATGCTATGTCCTTGGAATACTCCTCTAATTCTTCATCCTCTTGGCTACTTTCTTCTATTATCTCCTCAACATATTCTCTTACTTTTTCCTCATCATCAGTGACTAGTTTCCCTCTCTAAGGATCATGGCTTTTTGATTTGGGCAATTTCAGCTTATGTAATATACTCAACGAAACTTGAAGCATGTAATCTCACTAGTCCAAGGTTTGGGGATCTCGGGTTGGGACATGGACTTGGATAACTCTTCCTTCTCAAAGGCCCTTTTGGACTTCAACTCTAAGGGTTTTGCCTCAAATTTGCTACTAGTGGGTTTAGGATTTGACTTTACATACCTTTTAGTCTTTCTTTGGTTTTGCTCCTCTATTTGACGGCGAGGCGTAGTAATTTCTCCATGTCACCATAGGATTGTAAATCAATCTTGTCGGCTATGTCCAGATTGAGACCTTCAAAGAATCGGACCATTGTGGTTTCTTCATCTTCCTCTAGTTGCAAGCGGTTCATCAACATGTCCATCTCTTTGTAGTAGTTTTCAGCTCCGTTAATGCCTTTATAGAGTTCTTTTAGTTTCCTTGAATATTCTCTATGGTAGTGTTGTGGGACAAACCTTCTCTAAACTAGCTCCTTGAATTCGAGACAAGATTCTATGGGTCCATCGCTGCTCCTCCTTCTATGAGACGTCACTTTATCCCACCAAGTTAGTGGATAATCCATAAAATGAGTGACTGCAAGTATTACTTTATTTCCATCCTTATAATCGTGACATGCAAACACTAATTAACTCAATCTCTTTCTCCCATGCTTCATACTCCTCTAGTGTGGATTTTACGTGGAATGTTGGGATCTTCAATTTGATGCTTCCTAGGTAGTTCTCATTSCTTAGCTTCTCTTGGATTGGTTGGATTCTTCCTCTCCATCGGCCATGGTTTACTCTCTTTAGATGATCTACATCAAAATGATCATAGTTAGCATAGTAGTCTCCTAAGGTACCTTCCTCTTCTTCCTGGAGTCATCGGATGCTTCTCTTGAACTCATAGGTCTCCTTCTTTGTTGGACTCTTTGTGGCATCTATAATCTTTGAATACGAGTGTTCAATATTTATAAAGATTCGGTAATATTTTCAAGACTTTGAGTGAATCTTGCAAATGTTTGGATTTGAGCTTCTCTAAGTCTTTTATCGCATACTTCAGACTTGTCTCCTTCTTCAGGCGACTTTGGGAATTTTCCTCTTGTGGCCATACTATACAAGTAAGGGTTAGTAATAACAAAAAAATTTCTCATTCCCTCCTTTACTTGAGTCCTCTTGGCTTCCTCTCTTTTTGTCGGTGCAAGGCTTTATGTGGTAAATAATCTTACCTTTATATGCTAGCTTGATTGCTCCTRGCGACTCAACACTCGAATATAGCAAGAAAAGGTCTAAGGTAATCAATATGCAAATAATACCAATTGATAGAATCTCAAATGGTATGTGATGTACAAGGATATGAATGATGCCAATATGAGTGAGGAAAATTTTAGTGATATCGAATGATAGATGTAATGATGCAATCAGGAAACCTTGAGCCTAGTGCTCTTGCCGATCAATACTTCACAACAATATGTAACTTGAAGTCAAAGCAAATAATAATACAAATATGCAATAAAAGTCAAAGAAAACAAAAATTAACCATAGAAAATTTACAAAATCCAATTGGTTATTCAAAACACACGAAATAGTTTACCAACAAAACAATGAGGTTTGCGACAAATGGGTATGTTTGGAGTAAAGGTGTGTGACGTACAACGCCCGATTTTGGTTTAAACCAAAGGCAACTAAAACCACAGTGAGTGTTTTATACTTATGTGGGTTGCCTTGAGGCTTTATGGTCGCTTGGAAGGGCTGCACTAGCAAACAAATTTTGTGGCTGCATAAAAGGTCTCTTTCGGGTGAGCTGTATGGGTGTGGTGGCTGTCCTCCTTCTTTATGAATCTCTTACTTTGGCAAATTGATCCATAAATAATTTTAGAATGTTAATAATCAAAAGATAGTATTACTTTTAAAAAATAACTTGATTTTGGTTGGATATGATAGGTCAAATAAATTCTCCAAATCTGTTCAGATACAAATATGGAAAGTTTTCTCCTAGAATACTTATTCTTCAATCGGCAAAAACTTTTCCTCCTGACCTTGGATGGCTACAATCTTGGTATGCCTGGAAAGCTCTTTTCAAGACCTTCAAATTGATATAATATTTGACTATAAACAAATAAAAGGTCAGTAAGATATGATCTATCGAAGTTAACATTGGGATTTCTTGAGTATTGCACGATTTTCAAGAAAAATAGTACGGTTAAAAATACTGATAACTTTCACACCACTAGATAAAATATTGGATTCAACTCTCGTTAGACAGTTAACTCAATTATCTTTTGAGTATCATTGGTTTCAATTAATTTGGAGTTCTTAGCAAAAAATATGGAATTTCGAAGTTGGCTCTCAGTTCTACAACACTGCAAGTTTCTCTCAAATTGTTAGTTTTCGAAAAAATTGATAACTTGAGCTATAGGGCTTGGTTTAAAGTGAAATTTTGTTTGTTCGAAAGCTTTTGAATGTTGAACACACACAAATAAAATTTGAATACTTTGAAGTAATTTTTGAAATCAAGAACTCTCATGCAATAACGATAGTAAGATAGGCATGTGGAAGTATCAAGAACAATGGGAATGAAATTTTGGAATTTTCGAAATATGATGAAAATAAATACAAATACAAAAATTTAAAGACAAGAAAATAAATGATATATTTGAATCTAGAGCCTAGTCTGTAATGCCCCGCATTAGCTATACGGGTATTTTCATGACTTTATATTATTATTGTTTTTTTAGGTAAGCTAGTCAAATTAGCTTTATGCCAATAAACTTTAATCAATCCTAGTTAATAATTGTAGGCTTTTAATACTCTAACTAATTAAGCTCAAGTTAATTTTATTTACTTATTAAAAAGAAATTTACAACAAAATTTAGTGACTCATCTTATCAATGTTTAATTAATTATGTATGTTAATCAAAAATAAATATGCATAAGAGATTAATAAGATTAGCGAGATTAATTGTATTTAAGTAACAAAATTAACAATACTACTTTAGTAATTAGATAAATGTTGTGAAATATGGTAATTGTAATGGTAGCATTATTTGAGTATTTATAAAGTTTCATACATTTTATCCAAAGTTTTATTTTAAGGTAATTAACCAAGTAAAGCACCATATTACCTTTATTTTACTCTTTATTTTTCTACCTCAATTAAATTAACTTAATTGGGGGAATATAGAAAGTTTTACTTAACTCATAACCATGATTAGGCAATATAACTCACCTTCCACTAACCATGATTAGGCAATATAACCCACCTTCCACCCAAGAGACACATGTAATAATTAAGTTAGTTAGGAAGACCAAAAAACACTAACAATCCCATTAAGTAATTGGCCATGCATGAGGAGAGAGAAGAAGTTTGTTCCATCATCCAAGATTCATGTTTGTTTCATCTTCCAAGTCATTCTCCTTAAGTTACCTATGTTTGTTTCATTCATTTTCCTCCAAGAACATTTCTAAACAAATCTGAAAATTTCCTCTCAATCATCTAACCTATCTTTTAAATCACACCTTAGAGGAGTTGTGGTTGCTTTTCCAAGTCTCTTCAAGGATCGTTCATTGCGGTTTTGTCTTTTCGGTAAGAACGGCTTCTTTTAGTCTAGTTTTGTAAGTAGATTTTTCATAATAATTTTTATAGAACCTAAGCATRTTCATATCCATTTTCTAAGGTTTCCATCATCATTTCAAGCTCTATTAGTTTCTGGAAATTTTCTCTTTTTATTTTTTAAGGTAGAGAGAAAAACGCACCAACGGTAAGCATCATTCTTCCTTGTGTAAATTATTTTAAGGGTTCATTATTAAGAGAAAATAGGTACTGTTTAGGCCTTATTTTTGTTGATTTGAGATCTGAAAATCTGAATTTAAAAGGTCCTAAAAATGTTCATAAAATTCCTTCATAACGGTTTTTAACGGTTTATGTTATTTTCATAGTTTTAGCTTGTTTAGTATCAAATTTTGGATTGTTAATTTTGAATTTTTGAGRCCATGACCAGCACCTTTAAACTAACCTAAAATGTATTTGAATGTAGTAAAATTGATTTTTATGATTAGTTTTACCTACGTTTTAAAATTGTGAAAACTAGTGCTATGTGTTTTCTATAGTTTTTTTGTAAATTTGCAAAATCAGTAAATTATTTTTATTGATATTATAATATATAAATCAGAGGCTAATATGAAGATTTTAAAATTACTTTTCACAAATTTATATATATATTTTATGATTATTATGGATTAGGTTAATTATTAGGGATTTGTACTAGTAGAATAGTGAACATATCTAGTTATGAGAACTTATTGGAGAAAGCTTAGTTTTGGTAATTGAGTCCTAATTTTAGTTGTGTTAATTATTATTTGGAAGCTTTAAGGAATTTCCTTTAGTTTACGAAGTTCAGGTAAGTGGATTCTATCATAAGTTACCGCCTTGTATGTTTTGTTGTATTATTGTTTGATTGTAAGTGAATTATGTTATGTGTTGCATTGTTTTGTTATTGAATTATGTTATTCATGTTGCTTAAATATATTTTGTTATTGAATGGTGATTGTGGTTAAATTTTATGTATTACAAAGCATGTTATGATTCTATGGCTTTCTCATGTCATTTTAAGTATGTTTAATAGCAAATCATGTTTAGGTAAAGCATGACATAATGTGTGATGCATTGCATTCGTAGTGAAGTTAGTAGTCTTATGTGTCATGGATTTAGGTAAGATTAATGTTATGCATGAAATACCCAAATTAAGCAGTTATGTTATGCAGCTAGATGTATGATATGACATGTATGGTTTCTGCTAAAGGCTGGGCCCTAGGAAACAAATTAGTTCATGTTAATGGTATTTATGGGGGGTAATTACCCTATAAATATTACATGCGGAATTGACGGTTATGGTATGAGGTATTTCTGTATAGCATGACACCAAATTAAGGATTTAGATATGTAAGTTTATGCTAGCAAGCACAAGTATCTTAAGTTAAGTTGTTCGTTGGTTTATATGTTAGGTTGAGGTATGCATTCATATAAGCATGATGTGTGTGTTTGAGCATGAAAGGTTCCTTATGATGGGAACTACTTACTGGGTATTTTTTATACTCATTCCATGTTSTTTCAATTTTTTTACAKATAGTTATATAGTTGACGGGAATAACGTTGAGGATGACCTGGGCATTGACGAGGAGAAGATATGAGACACGGTTGAATKTTATTTATAATTTATACTTTTAATTATGACTATACCGCATTTTTACTTGTTTTACTTAAGGATAATAACTTTGTGATTTCCGCTGCTAAAGATTTATAAGTTAAGTTTTATTAAGTTATCGTTTTCACTTTTAGATGAAAATACAAGTTTTTATCTTATTTTATTTTAACGAAATTATGTTTTATGAGTAATTATCTCAATATTATATTATTAATGACATATAAAAATTGGGGTCATTACATAATCTTTGATACCAAATGATATGCTACAACCCAAGCATATGGACTTCTTGAGCCTCTAGTCACTTGAATTCAATCATATAAATGGTTCAACCCAAAAGGGATAGGTTAGATGAATTACTTTTACAGTCGATTACCTTGAGCAGACAGAATACTCACTATGCTTGAGGCAGGAAACACGGCATGAGTTTGATGACCAATCAAACATGCGTGTTCCAATGGTAAAATAAAGTACTAAGTTCAACCAGACAAAGAATACAATATTTTAAAGGGGTTTGAACACAGACAAGGAATTAGGAGAAGCCTCTCAATTTTGTATTCAACTAAAATTCAATTCCCAAATTATTAAACTACAAGGGGGACACCTATGTATAGACCAAGGCCGAAGACCTTTACAATTTATTTTGCTAAATAAAAATAAAACAAAAATATAAATAAAATAAAAGGCAAGAGATGTTCCGTAATTCCAAAAATATGACTTTCCTAAAATACTAAAGAAATAATTAAAATATGCAAATTAAATCTAAATTAAAATAAAATAAAACAAAATGTTTTCTAAAACAAATAAAGGAAAAATCTATTCTTTATTTATTATAGAGGGGGTTTCAAACAACATTTGGCGTCAAGGCATGGCCGACATGTAAGGGACAGGCGATAGGTGGCTAGGCATGCATGAGGGGTAGCAGGCATGAGCGTTGGGCATGGGTAGCAGGTGGCTGGCGTGGGCGTTGGGCGTTGGCACTGGCTGAGGGTGCTGGTGAGGGGGCACTGAGCGAGGCGCGCAACAAG
>NW_019105004.1:12951-28741 GCF_001995035.1 Momordica charantia
AAAAAAAAAACAAAAACAAAAAAAGAAAAAAAAACCTATAGAAATCCGTGTAAATTTTATAATTGGTACGCTCGATGTTATATGAAATATCCCAAAGCTTTGAAACAAAATTTAAACTCAACAAATATAATTAAAGTTATAAAAAGTAATGATACAAAACTTAGAAAAAAAAATAGTAAAAAGACCCTCTATTAGTATTGACATATCAACACATACTTTTTTTTGGTAAGTTTTATACTTTTAATTTTTCCTAGTTCCCCAAATCTGAGTTATGAATTATTTGAATTTTCGACTTTAAAGAAAAAAATTAGATATCAATTATTGTTGAGTTATATTCATCAATTATTGTTGAGTTATATTCATGTTGTCAGTTTTATTAAATAAATATAAAAATAAATAAAATAAAATAAAGCGAAAAACATATACAATGATTTAGTTTTTTAGTGGTCCCTCTCATTAATCTTGGATTCCGTATGCGGTGGAATTATTGTATCATTATTTGTGTATCAGTAGTTTTGTGTACGACATCAACAAATTAAACGCTGCGACCTTCTTCTCCATAGTGCATGTGCATGTGCCTGTTGGATCGTCTCGCAATTGGGTGGTTATAAGGCCAGTTGCAGCTTCCCATTGTTTATCTTTATTATTATTTTTTTTATGAATCCATTTAATGAAGGTCGACAAGTAACCTGCGGCTTTCATCCCTGCCCTACTTCATTAGCGAGTATGGTTTGAAGGCGACTGAAGACAAGATCTATGATATATAAGTATGGATAAATATCTTCACTTTTATAAAACGTGTGAAATAAAAAATAAAAGAATTATAGCTTATTATTGGAGAAATGTGGATATAAAACTTAAGAAACACAAAATCAAACAATTTGAACCGAACAGAAGTATTGTTTCTTTAAGATAATTTTATTCCTTATACAGTGGTCAAGGTTTCACGAACAATTGTTTGACAGGACAGAACAGATCATCAACTTGTGAATACAACACTTCATGCATAGGATTTAACGAACCCTTAATATTTAAGTGATTGTACACACCAAAAAAGGAAGAAGAACTTGAGAAAAGATTTTATGAATCTCATATATATACTATTTGTGGTAATTCAAATAGTCACATAAGTGATATATTTTGATAGGATGACATACCCTTTCATATAAGGTTGTGTAAAGACACATCATTTTAGGAGAAGTTGTGGTTATTCATCTTTTTTTTTTCAAAATAATTTTATTCATAAATTCCAACACTTATATCAAATGTGGACGTTATTATAGCACTTTATCGGAGGGTCGTTTTTAAAGATGATGCATGGAAAGTCCACACCTAAAGGAGTAGGAAGCATGGAAGAAATAAATTTAGTTAGTGTTTGCCTGCTATGACTATGAGGATGAGAAAAAGAAGGTAATTATGATATAACTATGATATCTATTTTTATTAATGATATTATTTACTATTTATTAATTTACCACTTATATATATGTATGATATATACTTGATATGCCTTTGGATATACCATTGACATAATACTAATATACAATTGATCTAATTTTGATATAACTATATGATATCTACTAATATAATTTCTAATATGGTTTACCACTGAAATACTTATGATATAATTATGATTTATAGTGTTATAAGTTTTCATATGACTTACCATTGATTTACCATGCTAATATTGATGGGATGTTAATCCTAGAGCGGAAATGAGGATCGTGTTCATGAATTTAAGGACGAAATTTGACAACACAGTAAAAAAAATAGAGAAATGGGTTTTCTCACCTCTGTAGAGAAACTTTCTGTGTACTGCAGCAACGACACCCCGGTCTTCCTTGCTACGACGGAAACCAAATAGTATGCTCGGAAAAATGAGAGAGATAGAAATATTTTTCTTTTAGAATTTCTTCTATGTTTTTTGTAGGAACCCCAAAGAGAGAAGGATTATTGCTAACTTATTCTACAACTCAATAAAGAGTGACGTGGGGTAACTCCCATGTCACCAGTCTCCTTCAAATTGAGGGAGTTGGTTTTTTGGGTTTTCCCTGATCTTTTAAATTTATTTAATTAATATATAATAATTAAATTAAATTAATTAACCATTAACTAATTTAATTAATTATTAATCAGATTAATCAATAATTAATCTAATTAATAAATAATCATTGAATTATTAATTATTAATATAATTAATATTAAAAATTTAATAATTTAATTATTAATCTTATTAATTAATAAACTTGATTAATAATTATTAATCTAGTTATTAATTAATTAAATTCAAATATTAATTAACTAATTAGTTAACAATTTATTATTTATCTTTTAATCAAATATCACACACTTGATTAAAATTATATATTCGAATCATATTTAAAACCATCTCTCGTATAACATGAATCCAATTAATATTAATTATTTGAATCCTATTCAAATATTTCTCTCAATATTTTTTTATATATATAATGTATCAATATACATTATATACATTCCCTTATATAATTTGAACATTTCAAATTATTTCATAATTCTTGATACTCGTTTTACCCGTTGTAAGCTAGCAAGGAGACCTAATGGACCTACAGATCAGAAGCACCAAGGATACAAGATTAATCGGTCAACTAATTAACCGAGTTAATCAACATTCGTTCACTGCGGGATACTCCACTAAAGACCTGCAGCTGTGCTCTTCTCACTGTATAATGTTTTCATGTCCACGGATGTACGACCATGAACGACAAGTCAATCCTTCACGAATACTAGTAACTATAGCTAGGTCAAATTACCGTTTTACCTCTGAGTTAAATCTTGCTCCTTAAATACCACTGCTCCTCTAATGAACAACCCGGTAGACCTAGACTTGCTAGATCGCCCTCAAACACTTTAGCTGTGAGTGCCTTTGTAAAAGGATCAGCAATGTGGTGCTCCAAAGCGATCTTTGTGACGATCACATCTCCCCATTGCATTATCTCCCGTATATGGTGGTCTTTCCTTTCGATATGCTTGCCCCTCTTGTGGGTTCGAGGTTCTTTAGAATTGGCCACAACAGCACTGTTATCATAATAAAGTTTGATGCACAAGTTTATGTTTGGAACGATTTCCAAATCGGTTAACAACTTCCTAAGCCAAACTGCTTCTTTTGCTGCTTTACAAGCTGCAACGTATTCAGCCTCCATGCTGGAGTTCGCGATACATCCTTGTTTGATGCTTCGCTAAACTACCGCTCCTCCGTTAAGAGTGAATACTGACCCCGACGTGGATTTCCTAGAATCATTGTCTGTTTGGAAGTCAGAGTGAGTGTATCCTGTAAGGATCAAATCCTTAGAGCCATACACGAGTTTGTAATCCTTCATTCTTCTAAGATACTTGAGAATTTCCTTAACAACAGTCCAGTGATCATACTTGAGTTGGATTGATACCTACTGACCATCCCCACTGCATAGCAAATGTCAGGCATAATATACGGCATAGCGTACATGAGGCTGCCCACTGCTGAAGAATAGGGTATGTGTCTCATATCCTTAACTTCTTGAGGTGTCTCAGGACATTATTCCTTAGACAGATGAATTCCATGCCTGAAAGGCAATCAACCTGTTTTGGAATTCTGTATCAAATATCAAACAAACATCTTTCTTGTGATCCCCTAGAATTTGGATGCCAAGAACATACTTAGCTTCTCCCAAATCCTTCATTTGGAACTCAGCAGCTAGCCACTTCTTTATGTCATTTAGGTATCCTACATCATTCCCAATGAGTAGAATATCATCCACATATAATACTAAGAAGACTATTGTGTTGTTGACGATCTTCTCGTACACAGAAGGCTCATCAACGTTTTGGTGAAAACCATAAGATTTGATCATAGTATCAAACCTTATGTTCCAAGATCTCGAGATGCTTGTTTCAATCCAGATATGAACCGTTTAAGCTTGCAAACCTTTTGCACTTGACCTTATGTTATGAACCTTTCGGATTGAGACATATAAATACTTTCTTCAACATTGTCATTCAAAAAGGTAGTCTTAACGTCCATTGGCTCAATCTCACAGTAATAATATGTGGCAATGGACAAGAGTATTCTTATGTACTTGAGCATAGGTACAGGAGAGAAGGTTTCTTCATAGTCCACCCTTTCCCTTTGTGGGTATGGACAAGAGTATTCTTATGTACTTGAGCATAGCTACAGGAGAGAAGGTTTCTTCATAGTCTACCCTTTTCCTTTGTGGGTAGCCTTTCGCCACAAGCCTCGCCATATAGTTCTGTACCTTTCTTTCGGCATCTTGTTTTCTCGTATAGATCCATTTTCACCCTATGGGTTTTACCCCGTCGGGTTGGTCTACAAGTTCCGAAACAGAATTGAAGTACCATAGACTCCATTTCCAAATTCATGGCTTTGACCCATTTGTCCTTCTTCACATCTTTCATTGCTTGTTTTTAGGTCAATGGATCCTCGACGCCATCATCAGGTATGACAACTTGGGTTTCAGTTAAACCCACGTAATGGTCAGGTTGTGACACAATCCCCACTATGTTGAGACACCCTCAATTCATAAGGTGTATATGACTGACGTGATGTACTGGCTTCATCAACAACTCTTGTTGAAGTGCCAGCTGATGAAGCGCCAGCATGATCAACAACTCTTGTTGACGTGTTTGTAGCCTCTTCGGATATCTCGTTTATCACTACTTTATTTCGTCGTTTATGATCTCGAACGTCGTCTTCTTCCAAGAAAGTGGCGTTTTTCGATACAAAAACTCTGTTTTCTTTAGGGTCGAAGAAGATTCCACCTCTCATTTTTGTAGGGTAACCTACGAAGACATACTTTTAACAAGGCTCAAGTTTCTTTGGGTTGGTCACGAGCATGTGTGCTGGACATTCCCAAATACGGAGGTGACATAAAAGTAGCTTTACGACCCTTCCATACTTCAAAAGGTGTTTCAGAAACAATTTTTGATGGAACTACGTTCAAAATGTATACAACCCGTCCTGTTGGGTTTTATGCCCTAAACTTGTGGTTTGTAAACATAAAACAAATGTTTATTCAATAAAATTGTTATTGATATTTCTCTTAGAATTGCATTAACCCAAATCCAATAAACTAACATCTGAGCTTATGTCATGTAAGTGGAACAGTATATAACAAATATACAGTAGATATTTAATATACAACATATATATTTGATATACAACGTCTATATAAAAAGTATATATTCGATATACAAGTGGATAATGTTTCAGTAGTAACCTAAAGGGTCTATAGTATATGGATAAGGTTGGGTACCTTATTTTGGTAACACTATGGATACGACCCACTTTGTAATAGTTACAAATGACTTGATCAGGTCGTCCGTGCGGAGACATGCAAGTGAGGATATCCTATACAATGAGTTTGTATAAGACCAGACCGCTAAATAATTAATATTTAGTTGTAACACCGTTAGCTAATAGATTAATATTTCAATAGGATGACCAAGTCACTCGATCTCAATCCTGAGTGAGTTATGGACTCCTGCTTGTTAGGGCTCGTCCTTTGATTTGTATGGGTGAGAGTGGCCTAACGTCGACTCAATATTCCTACCATTTTGGGGATGAGACCGAGTGGAGAGCTGGAAACATAACTACACAAGATTGAATTCACTCCTTCCCGACTTTAGGGTAAGTAGATGAGTGTTCTCTTAAGTGCTGACTCCTTGACTTGAATAAGGGGCCCCACCCTCTCACTGCCCCGAGAGGGACTTCCAATTATTGGTCGGACCATAACCAGGTTGTTCATTAGAGGATCAGTGGTATTTAAGGTCCAAGATGTCAATAGGGGTAAAATGGTAATTTAACCCAACTGTGGTTATGAACACTCGTAAAGGATTGACTTACCGTTAATGGTCAAAATCCATGGACGCAAAAAATTCTACAATGAGAAGTGTGCTGCTGTGGCTCTTTAGTGGAGTGACCGACAGTTAACAAATGTTGATTAATATGGTTAATGAGTTTAATTAATTAAACTCGTATCCTTGGAGCTTCTGATTAGTAGGTCCATTAGGTCACCATGCAAACACGTAAACAATAGTATATTGTATGAGATGCAATTAATATAATGTATGTTTCTACATTATAATATAAAGTTAATTTTGAATTGGATTCAAAATTCTGAGAGAGATGAATATTATAATTTGATTCTAATATGGTTGATTAATTTAAGTTAAATTAAATTAAATTAATTAGATAATGGGATATATTAGTTTGGTTAAATTAAATTAGATTTAATTTAATTTAATTAATAATTATTTTTGTAATTAATTAAATTAGATTTAATTAATTATTAATTAAATTAAAATTGTTTTAATTAAATTAAATAAAAAAGAAGAAAAAATGGGAGGAAAAACCTTCCACCATTAGTGGTGCCAAGTGGGGAGGTGGGGAAGTTGTGACTTTCCCCTCACTCTTCCTCCCTTATAAAAGGGAGGTTCTCCCTCTTTTCTTTGGTTCCTCGGTCGTTGATTGATTGAGTTTCCAAAACTCGAATGAGAAAATCTCTCTCTCGTTCTCTCGATTTCCCTCTCAATTACAAGACGCTCCCAGGCGCTGCCAGTACTGTAGAAACTTGAGAGCTCGGGCTTGCAGCAGAAGGGGCAACACCTAGGCATTGCCCCGTGGCGCCTTGGTGCTGGGTTTGGGTGCCTCAGCGTCGGGAGAATTTTTACTTTTGTTTCATTTCTTATAGGAAGCCAAAAACCGGTCTCTTTTGCTATTTAATTATTATGCATTGTGAATATATACATAATTAGTTATATATGTTGCACAAAGTATGTCATATAGTTTTAAATCCCACCATAGGCTAACCATGTTCATGCATCATATGTATATAATAGTTATAATGTATAATAGCATAATTTATTTTCATAATTGATTAATATAAGTGTTGTATTAATTAGATGAAAATAAAGTTGTATTGAGCATGACATTACTTTATTAAATATAATTGTTATATTTATGCATGTCATTGATGCATGATTATAGTTTTAATTTCTTTAAATTTACAAGTGTTATAAGTTTGGTGAATAGAAATTAAAATCTATAATCAAGAGTTGCATGCAAACCCTAGGTCATTAATAATTAATTTTAAAGGGGTTTGAAATTAATTATGCCTTAGGTTATATACTTTTCATTTTGGGTTTTAAATGTTTTTAAAACGAGGAAATAAAAGGTTAATATAAAATATTGCCTATAAGGGAACCCTGTGTAAGGAAAGGTTCTGTCTAAGTTGAGGTACTTAAGATGACCGGGGAACACCTCTACCTGGAACCGACCTGGGAGTTGAATTAGTCAATATTTTATAGCATGGAATAATGTGGTTAGTTCGTTAAAGTGTTTAATGAACTAAAACATTAGTGTTAAACAAATTTAATATAAAATTTATATTGGACAAATTAGTAAACTTAGATAATTTCATTTAGCCGAATTTTACCGAAGTAATAAACCCTAGTGTTTAAAATTCCAAGTGGGAGAATTAAGTATATATAAAATATACCAAGTATATAAGATATATGCGGTACATAAATATATATTCTTTCCCTCACGTTCTCCGTATAAGTTCACACCGTGAGTTCCATGCTCAGCCTAGTGTTGCCCTGGGTGCGGCCTTCTACGGAAGGTGTTTGCATCGTTCAATAGCAAGGTGAATGAAGAAAGTATTTATGGTGAGTGGGAGAAGGACGTGTGACAATACATCCTATGGTCTCTTCCATTGGTTTGCAACGTGAGGTTTCATACACGGCCTGCATGTCGTCCTTGAGCGACCACCCCTACGGAGTGTCTGTTGTATGAAATCAAAATTAGCGCAAACTCCATAAATTGATAAAGTCTCTTAGGTTTTGCACCAATATTTGTCATTCCCCACGACAGGCTTATTGGGGCAGACCTCTGGGGTCTGAAAATGGCAAGTCACATTTATGGGAAGTTGTTAAGTTTGTTAGTAACTCATTGACCAAACAAATGATGACTAACTGTTATAGGAATAAGAGTTAGTC
This sequence comes from Momordica charantia, assembly GCF_001995035.1. The sequence continues at coordinate 20,983 of NW_019105004.1, forward strand.
TGGTGTAATATTTAGTTGAGAATGTCTCAATTCAGTGAAGGAGTAGCTGACTGCCCCACGGTAGCTATTGCTCTAAATCACTGAACCATCATTACAAAAAATAATCTTGATTTTAGGGTGCATTATTACTTTTTGCTAAAATTGATTGGATTTTAATGGGTAGTGCAAGTATCTAATATAGATTTGTTTGTATTTCAGCATGTATAAAAGTATTGTCTTGCTTGCCTCCGAAAAACTTAACAGCGAAAATTACACACAATGGAAAACGAACCTTTACACGATACTCGTGGTAGATGATCTTAGATTCGTCTTAATTGAGGAGTGTCCTCAGACTCTCACGTCTAATGCAACTCGAGCCCAGTCGGGATGCTTATGACAAATGGATCAAGGTCAATGACAAGGCCAAGGTCTACATCTTGGCAAGCATATCTAATGTGATAGCCAAGAAGTATGAGAGCATGGTCACCGAAAGGGAAATAATTGACTCATTGCAGAACATGTTTGCACAACCATCCATTTAAGCCCGTCACGATGCCCTTAAGTTCATTTACAATTCCTACATGAAAGAGGGAACATCAGTGCGAGAACATGTCCTCAACCTGATGTACAATTTAATGTGGCTGAAGTGAACAAGGCTATCATATACGAGGGGAGCCAGATCAGCTTTATCTTGAAATCTCTTCCAAAGAGTTTCCTACAGTTCTGCAGCAATGCTGTGATAAACAAGATAGAGTACAACCTTACCATGCCCTTAAATTTGTTATAGATTTTTCTTTCTCCTACGAAAAATAAGGGGCAGGAAGGGGAGACAAACATTGCCACCTCAAAATGGTTCCATCAGGTTCGACCTCAGGAACAAAATTAGTAATTTCTTCTTCTGGAAGTAAGACTTTCAAGAAGAAGAAGAACAGTGGTAACGAGTGTACAGCTGACCCTGCTACTACTACTGCCAAGAAGGGCAAGGCCAAAGTTGCAGATAAAGAAAAATGTTTCCACTGCAACGTGGATAGGCACTGGAAAAAAAAGTTGTCTGAAATACTTGGCCGAAAAGAAGAAAGCCGAAGAAGGTAAATATGATTTACTTGTTCTTGAAACTTGCTTAGTGGAGAATGATGATTCTGCCTGGATATTGGATTCAGGGGCCACTAACCATGTTTGTTCTTCTTTTCAAGGAATTAGTTCCTATAGGCAACTTGATGATGGGGAGATGACTCTCAAAGTCGGAACGGGAGATGTCGTCTCAACAGTCACAGTGGGAGACCTAAAGTTGTTTTTAGACAATAATACGTATATGTTATTAGATAATGTGTATGTAGTTCCCAAAAAAAAGAAACTTAATTTCAATTTCTTGTCTACTAGAACAATGTTATGTTATTTGTTTATCATTAAATAAAGTGTTCATTTCACGAAATGGTGTTAATATTTGTTCTGTAAAACTTCAAAACAACTTATATATGTTAAGACCAACCATAACTACAACAATTTTAAATATAGAGTTGTTTAAAAATGTTAAAACTGAACACAAAAGGCAAAGAACTTCTCCTAAAAAAAATACCTATCTTTGACACCTAAGGTTATGTCAGATAAATCTCAATAGGATTGGGAGATTAGTTAAGAATGGACTTCTAAGCGAGTTAGAAGATAACTATTTACCTCCATGTGAATCTTGTCTTAAAGGCAAGATGACTAAAAGACCTTTTTATTGGAAAAGGTTATAAAGCCAAAGAACATTTGGAGTTTGTACATTCAGACCTTTGTAGTCCGATGAATGTTAAAGCCAGAGAGGGTATGAGCATTTCATCTTTTTCATAGATGATTATTCAAGGTATAGATATCTCTACCTAATACAACATAAGTCTAAAGCCATTGAAAATTTTAAGGAGTACAACACTGAAGTTGAGAACCGATTAGGTAATACGATAAAGACACTTAGATCTGATCGGGGTGGAGAGTATATGGACTTAAGATTCCTGAACTATATGATAGAACATGGAATTACATCCCAACTCTCGGCACTTGGTATACCTCAATATAATGGTAAATCAGAAAGGAGAAATAGAACCCTGTTAGACATGGTTCAATCTATGATGAGCTTTGCTCAATTGTCTCCCTTGTTTCGGGGTTATGTAGTGGAGACTGCAGTATACATTTTGAACACAGTTCCATCAAAAAGAGTTTCCGAAACACTTTTTGAACTATGGAGAGGACGTAAATCTAGTTTACGTCACTTCAGAATTTGAGGATGTCCAGCACATGTGTTAGTGACAAACCCAAAGAAATTGAAACCTCATTCAAAAGTAAAAGTGCGCCTATTCGTAGGTTACCCAAAGGAAACGAGGGGTGGACTCTTCTTTGATCAATAAGAGAACAGAGTGTTTGTATCGACAAACGCTACATTTTTGGAAGAAGACCACATGAGAGATCATAAACCACGAAGCAAGGTTGTGTTAAATGAGATTTCCAATGAAACTACAAATACATTAAGAGTTATTGATAAAGCTAGCACTTTAACGAGAGTTGTTGATGGTGCTAGTACTTCACGTTGGTCACATTCATCTCAAGAGTTGAGAGTGCCTGGACGTAGTAGGAGGATTGTATCACAACTTGATTGTTACGTGGGTTTAACAGGAATCTAGGTTGTCATACCTAATGATAGCGTTGAGGATTCATTGACCTACAAAAGAGCAATGGAATATGTTGATAAGGACAAATCGGTCAAAGCTATGGACCTTGAAATGGAGACTATGTACTTTAATTTCGACTAGGACCTTGTAGATCAAACTGATGGGGTCAAACCTATGGGTTGTAAGTGGATCTACAAGAGAAAATGAGACGCTGAAGGAAAGGTAAAGGCATTTAAAGTTAGACTCGTGGAAAAGGGTTACACCCAAAGGGAAGGGGGGGACTATGAGGAAACCTTCTCCCCAGTTGTCATGCTAAAGTATATAAGAATACTCTTGTCGATTGCCACGTTTTATGACTATGAAATTTGACAAATGGATGTCAAGACTGCTTTTCTAAATGACAATCTTGAAGAGAGTATTTATATGTCTTAACCAGAAGGGTTCATTAAACAAGGTTAAGAGCAAGCATCTCGATCTTGAAATATAAGATTTGATACTGTAATCAAGTCTTATGATTTTGACCAGAATGTCGATGAGCCTTGTATACACAAGAAGATCATCAACAATACTGTAGCTTTCTTGGTGTTGTATGAGGATGATATCCTACTCATTGGGAATGATGTAGGTTTCCTAACTGACATTAAGAAGTGGCTAGCAACTGAATTCCAAATGAAAGATTTGGGAGACGCTCAGTTTGTTATGAGGATTCAAATCATATGGAATCAAAATAACAAAACGCTAGCCATGTCTCAGGCAACTTATATCGACAAAATTCTTGTCAAATATTCGATGCATAATTCCAAGAAAGGTTTACTACCTTTTAGACACAAATCTCTCTGTCTAAGAAACAAAACCCTAAGACATCTCAAGAATTTGAGGATATGAGATGCATTCACTATGCTTCAGTAGTGAGTAGCCTGATGTATGCCATATTGTGTACTAGGTCTGACATTTGCTATGTAGTAGGGGTTATCAGTAGGTATCAATCCAATATAGGATATGATCACTGGACTACCGTTAAGGGAATCCTTAAGTAACATAAAAGAATGAGGAACTATATGCTTGTGTATGACGCTAAGGATTTGGTCCTTACAGGATACACTGACTCTGACTTCCAAAATGATGAGGATTCAAGGAAATTCACTTCGGGATCAGTGTTCACTCTTAATGGAGGAGCAATAGTATGGTAAAGCATCCAACAAGGATGTATCGCATACTCCACAATAGAGGTCGAATATGTTGCCGCTTGTGAAGTAGGAAAAGAGGTGGTGTGGCTTAAGAAGTTCTTAATTGATATGGGAATTGTTCCAAACATGACTTTACTCATCACACTTTACTGTGATAACAGTGGTGCTATGGCACATTCTAAAGAACCCCGAAGTCACAAAAGAGACAAGCACATTGAGAGAAAGTATCACTTGATATGAGAAATAGTGCAACGAGGGGACGTGATCGTCACGAAGATTGCTTTGGAGCATAACATTCCTGGTCCATTTACAAAGGCCCTTACAGCTAAAGTGTTTGAGGGTCATCTAGAAAGTATAGACCTACGAGATATGTACAATTTAATCTAGGGCAAGTGGGGGACTTCTAAAGGGTGTAGTGTATGCCTAGTTTATTGTATTTGTACTCTATTCTACAACCCACTATTGCTTTTAGAATTTGTACGCCCCACTAGAGTGTACTTCAAGTGGGAGTTTGTTTAAAATTGCTTTTAGAACTCGTGGTTTGTAAACATAAAAGAAATATTTATACAATAAAGTTGTTATTGATGTTTCTCTTAGAATTGCATTAACCTAAATCCAATAAGCTAACATCCGAGGTTATGTCATGTAACTGGAACAGTATATAACAATATACAGTATATATTTAATATACAATGTATGTATTTGATATACTGTATATATATATAAAGTATATATTCGATATACAGGTGGATAATGTTCTAGTAATAACCTAAAGGGTCTATAGTATATGGATAATGTTAGGTACCTTATCTTGGTAACATTATGGATACGACCTACTTTGTAATAGTTACAAATGACTTGACTCAGGTCGTTTGTGCGGAGACATGCGAGTGGGGGTATCTTATACAATGAGTTTGTACAAGACCGAATCGCTAAATAATTAATATTTAGCTGTAACACCGTTAGCTATGAGATTAATATTTCAATAGGATGACCAAGTAACTCGATCTCAATCCTGTGTAAGTTATGGACTCCTGCCTATTAGGGCTCGTCCTTTGATTTGTATGGGTGAGAGTGGCCTGAGTCATCGACTCAATATGCCTACCATTTGGGGACGAGACCGAGTGAGGAGCTGGGAACATAACTACACAAGCTGGAATTCATTCCTTTCTGAGTTTAGGGTAAGTAGATGAGTGTTCTCTTAAGTACTGACTCTGGGACTTGAATAATGGGCTCCACCCTCTCACTGGCCCGAGAGGAACTTCCGGTTATTGGTCGGACCACAACCGGATTGTTCATTAGAGGATCAGCGGTACTTAAGGTCCAAGATGTATATAGGGGTAAAACGGTAATTTGATCCAACTGTGGTTACAAACACTCGTAAAGGATTGACTTACCGTTAATGGTCAAAATCTATGGATGCAAAATGTTCTACAGCGAAAAGAGTGCCGCTGTGAGTTTTTAGTGGAGTGACCGACAGTTAACGAAGGTTGAAAAATATGGTTAGTGTGTTTAATCAATTAATCTCGTATTGTTGGAGCTTCTGATCCGTAGGTCCATTAGGTCCCCTTGCAAACTCGTAAAGGATAATTAAGAACATTTAGTCTTGAAATGAATTTGAATTGTTCAAATTTGTTAACGGCAATCAAAGTTAATTGTATGAGATGCAATTAATATAATGTATATTGATACATTATAATATAAAGTTAATTTTGAATTGGATTCAAAATTATGATAGATGAATATTAGAATTTGATTCTAATTTGGTTGATTAATTTTGAGATTAATTTAATTAAATGAATGAGATATATTAATTTGGTTAAATTAAATTAGATTTAATTAATAATTATTTTTTGTAATTAATTAAATTAGATTAATTAATTATTAATTCAATTAAAATGATTTTAATTAATTAAATAAAAGAAAAATAAAAGAAAAAATGTGAGGAAAAACCTCCCACCATTAATGGTGGGAGGTGGGGAAGTTGTGACTTCCCCCTCACTCTTCCTCCCTTATAATAGGTAGGTTCTCTCCGTTTTCTTTGGTTCCCCGGTCGTTGGTTGATTGAGTTTCCAAAACTCAAACGAAAAAATCTCCCTCTCGATCTCCCTCTCAATTATAAGACGATTCCCACAAATCAAGTTCTTAACATCCGGAGGATAGCGGGAAGGTCTTTTGGTGGCGTTGGTGTCTACATTGAAGAAGTATCTTCAAAGGTATGTTTCATTAACTTTTTTTTAGTTATGCTTATGTCTTTTCTTTGTTTTATTTCCAAAACAAGATCGAAGCACACGCATTCACACGCTTCCGCTGCGGGATTCGACCCCTCACGTCCACGTTGCAGTGGAAACACTTTCCCTTGTCTCCATCCTTAGCCTTTCCTTTCCTGGCAGGGACAGTAGTAGAGTCGGGTTTTGGAACCTTTCCACCAGTCTTCTTCTTCTTGAAAGTCTTACTTACAGAATAAAAAGGTGCAGATTTGGTTCCAGAGGTCGAACCTCGGTGGAACCTTTGGAAGTTGCAACGTTTGCCTCCCCCTTTTATCCTTTATTTTTCAGAGGTGACTGTAGGTCTGCAGCTCGTTTAAGAGCGTGGTAAGATTGTGCTCCAGCTTATTCATAACGCATTGCTGCGGAATTGTAGGAAACTCTTCGGAAGAGATTCCAGAATGAAGTTGACCAAACTTCGCTCGTCTATGACGGCCCGTTCGTCTCTGCAACATTGAAGTGGACCATCAAGTTAAGAACGCGCACTGAGTAGTCCTCCTTCATGCAAGAGTTATAGATGAACTTAAGGGCTTCATGTTGATCATGTGAGAACGGTTGTCCAAACATGCTCAGCAGCGAGTCCATGATCTCCTTGGCGGTGACCATGTTCTCGTACTTCTTAGCAAGCACATGAGATATGCTCGCCAAGATGTAGACCTCGGCTTTGTCGTTGGCCATACACTTTGCGCACCGCCACTGTGGCGTTAGGCGCAGGAGCTTGAGGACATTCATCTTGCAAGACGAACCTAAGATCATCTATTACGAGTATAGTGTTTGAGGATCTGGCCTTGGTCCACCGACCTTGGCCTTGCCATTGTGGCGTCAGGTTCAGGAGCTTGAGGATTTCCATTGTTTGTAATTCTCGCCGTTAAGTTTTTCAGCGGCTAAAAGAGCAATAATAGAAGTCGACATGCTGAAAATTAAAAACAAGACTATATTAATTTCATGCATTATCCTTTAAACTCAATCACATTTTAGCAAAAGTAATCAAGCACCCTAACAAAATTGTTTTGCAACGACGATTAAGCGATTTAGAGCACCAGCCACCGAAGGGCAGACAACTATTGAATTGTGACGTTCTCAACTAAATCTTACACCAGAATAACTTTTATTCTAATAATCATTAGTCACTGTTTATTTGGTCAGAAAAATTGCTAACTAGTTTAATAATTCCCCGTAAGTGTAACTCACCATTTTTAGACCTCAGAGGTCCACCAAAATAATCCCGCTGTAGGGAACGACAATGAAACGCCTCAGAACGTTCCACACGCTTCTAGGTCACGTTAACTACCCACCTGTCTAACCTTAACTCCAAACACGAGATAACAACTCCCTGTGAAATAATTATATAAAATAAAGCTTCAACTCCCATCAATTTACCAACAAATCAACCCTATAGAATATCAATCAAACATCATCCGTGGACAACCCCATGAGGCAATTTCATTATTCCAACTAGGCAAACTCAATGAATGGAAGAAAACTAAAATAGACAACTATTCCGAAATAAAGTAGACAACGAGTGAGAACCTCCCAATTATTCAAATAAGAACAAGCAGTTTGTGACCAAACCATAAAGTTGTAACCATCTAAACCTAAGCTAAGAAAGAGTAACTACGCAGCCTATGGTCCCCGCTCGTCATGTCTCCTCCGCTTCATCACCATGGTCGCCAGCGAATCC
>NW_019105004.1:32988-43038 GCF_001995035.1 Momordica charantia
ATCTACAGTGAGGAGAGTGCAGCTACGGGCTTTAGTGGAGTGACCGCGTAGTTAACGATTGTTGGTTAACTAGGTTAAAGAGTTTAACCGGTTAATCTCRKATCGTTGGAGCTCATGATCTGTAGGTCCATAAGGTCCCCTAGCTAGCTCATATAGGAATAAACTTGGAATAATTTGAAGGAATAATTCAAATCGTACGAATTAGGTTAATTATATGAGATATGATTAAGTAATTGATATATGATATCAATTTTAGAAATTTGGACAAAATATTTAAATAGGATTTAGATATTAAAATTATGAATGCGGATTCATAATCGGAGGCATGAATTTCATCAAACATCGGATTTTGGAAAAAGTCAAATAGTTGACTTTGACCAGAGAAAGTCAAAGGTTGACTAAAGTAGATTAAAATAATGTTTTTAACCAAGTTGGTGGAAAATTCCACTAACTTGTTGAGTGGAACATTTAAATAATCTCAAAAATCCACTTTTTGACACTTAGCCATGCATGCATAAGTGGAATGTGTGTTGTAAGTTTTTTGTGAACTTAAACATGCATTTTGACACTTAGTCATGCCATGCATGAGTGAAATGTGTGTTGTAAGCTTTTGGTGAACTTAGACATGCATTTTGACACTTAGCCATGCCATGCATGAGTGGAATGTGTGTTGTAAGCTTTTGGTGAACTTTGACATGCAAGAGTTGCATGTAATTTGCCTATTTAAGAAGGCTTTTGTTCAAACATCAAAAACTCTTGGAACCTTTGGCCATTTGATGTGTTTTCAAAAAGCTTACATAACTCCTTTTAGCTCCACTTTTCTCTAATTTTTTCCTTCTCTATAAAGAGTCCCACCACTCTATTCCAAGCCTTGAGAATTGCTAGGAAGATCTCTTGGTGGTCCTTCATTGGAGCTATTTGAAGATTTTTGAAAAGCTACAAAGGTTTGTATTTTTCTCTACTTATCTCTAAGTATCATAATGTATGACCATGCATGTTTAATCCTAGGTTGTATTATGCATCTAGATTGTTATTTCGATTCTTGCTCACTTCCGCTGCGCATGTATGTATTTTTTCCATCAGCTACAACACCAAGCACAGCGCCGCRGCACCACCGTCGCAAACTACTTCATCTTCTTCACTGTATTTTGCAAAAAAACGCCCAATCCGACGCCATGAAGACTTTTTTTAATTAATTTAATTAATATATAACAATTAAATTAAATTAATTAACAATTAACTAATTTAATTAATTAATCATTTAATTAATTGTTAATCTACTTAATAATTAATTAATCAAATTTAAATATTAATTAAATAAATAATTAATTAACAATTTTTTTTTATCTTTTTATCAAATATCACATATTTAATTTAAAATATATATTCGAATCATATTTAAAAGCATCTCTCTTTGTATAACCTATAGTTTTAATAGGAATCAAATTATATTAATTATTTGAATCCTATTCAAATATTTCTCTTAATACATATTTATATATATAATGTTTCAATATACACATTCCCTTATATAATTTGAACATTTCAAATTATTTCATAATTTTTTATCCATGTTTTACCCATTGTAAGCTAGCAAAGGGACTTAATGGACCTACAGATTAGAAGCTCCAATGATATGAGATTAATCGGTCAAACTCATTAACCGAGTTAATCAACATTTTTTAACTTCGGGTCACTCAATTAAAGACTCGCATCTACACTCTTCTCACTCCATAATATTTTCGTGTTCACGAATTTACGAACATGAACTGCAAGTCGATCCTTCACGATTGCTCGTAACTTTAGCTGGGTCAAATTATCGTTTTTCCCTAAGTTACATCTTGCTCCTTAAATACCGTACTCCTCCTCTAATGAACAACTCGATTATGGTCCGACCAATAACTGGAAGTCCCTCTTGGGTCAGTGATAGGGTTAGGCACCTTGTTCAAGTCTCGGAGTCAGTACTTAAGAGAACACTCATGTACTCCCTTAAGGGAAAGAGTGAATTCCATCTTGTGAAGTTTCCAACTCCCCACTCAGTCTCGTCCCTAAAATGGTAGGAATGTTAAGTTGGTGACTCGAGCCAGTTTTACTTATACAAATCAAGGAATGAGCTCTCATGGGCAGGAGTCCATAACTTAGGATTGAGAATGGATTGCCTAGTCATCCTATGAAATAGTGATCTATTAGTCAACGGCGTTACATCTAAAGATTGGCTATTTCGCAGTCCGATCTAATACAAACTCATTGTATAGGATACCCTCACTCGTATGTCTCCACACGAACGACCTGGATCAGGTCTTTTGTAACATTTACAAAGTGGGTCATATCCATAGTGTTGTCAAGACAAGGTACCCAACCTTATCCATATACTATAGACCCTTTAGGTTATTCCCAGGACATTAACTACTTATATATCGAGGGTATATCAAATATATACCCAGTATATATACTGTCTCGACCAGTTACGTGAAAACAACCTTGGATGTTTAGTCTATTGGATTTGGACTATAAATTCAACAACAATTTGATTGAATATGAAAGCATAACTTTATTGAATACAAATAAGTTTTTACATAATTACAAACTACGAGTTTATGGCAACACACCCAACAAATATAATACTTATGTATCTGTGATATATATTTGATATGCCTCTAATTTACTATTGATATACAAATGATATATCACAGATATAACTATGATATCTATTAATATAACTTCTTATATGATTATATGATTAACTAGTAATATATCCTTTCTATATTTATGATATATACTTAATATGCCTTTAATTTACCACTAATATATCTTTAATATAACTATGATATCTATTGATATAACTATGCTATCGGTGTGTTGAGATATACTACTAATATATCCACTAATTTGTTTTCAGATGGAAAAAAATGGTGCCAAAAAAAAAGAAATTTAAAGTTATTGCATAAAAGATTGATGTGGACCATAGACGTAAAAAAAAAAAGAAAAACTAAAAATCTGATATAATTTATAAATTTAAATAGCCGACATCACTTATATTTAGTATCTAATTAATATTAATATATATTAAATAGCAGTGATATAGCAATAAAAAATATTGATAATATTATAATATCAATCAACAAATCGCAGTGACAAACTACAATTCAAACATCTGATATGCCTCTGAAAATTAAATATTTCATATACTTTATATTTAGTATATCAATTACAAATATATTTAATATATCATAAATTAGAGGTACATCAGATGTATATAAAACATGTATAACACGTACATCTGATGTATATTAGTGGTACATCAGATGTACATCAGTTGTAGTTTAGAAGTATATCAAAGGTACATCAAATGTATATCAGATGTCATCAGGGTATAATTGAAATAATAAAAATTTTGAAAAAGAAAGATTCAAATAGTTTGCCATATTTACAAAATACAAAAAGAGATTAACATTTTTGTAAATATTTATAAAAATTTTACAACCTAATAATAAATATATGTGTATATATTATTGTTGTTGTTTTTATTGTTGTTGTTGTTATTAATATTAATATTAATATTAATATTATTATTATTATTATTATTATTATTATTATTATTATTATGTGTGTATATTTTATTATTATATATCAAACGGCTAGTATACAGTATAACTTGAGATATAACAAAAAAAGTTAGGAAAATAAGCAAAATAGCAACAAGGTTTGAGTTTTTCAAATATATCATTTTTTTAAAAAAAAAACGGAGGCCCACGTTTTAAATTACAAGTATACCTTGCAGGTTCAAACCAACTCTAAACGTATGCCCAAAATAAGGGATGGCAACGGGGCGGGGCCGAGGGGGCCATCCCTATCCCCACCCCGTTGGGGATTTTTTCCTCCATCCCCGCCCCCGTCCCCGATATTTTGGGGGCGGGGATTCCCCGATCGAGGAACCCGTCCCCGTCATAAATATATTATTTTAATTTTTAATTTTTTTAATTAAATTTTATTATTATTAGTATAAAAAGTGGCTAAAAAGTGAAAAAAAGTGGCGAAATGGGCTATTAGTTTGAGTTTTTATTTAAAAAAAATTTAAAAGTATTTATAAAATTAATATATATTAATATTATTATATAAAAAATAGAAAAAATAATAAAAAATTAAACGGGGCGGGCTCAGGGACGGGGAACCCGATTGGGATCCTCGGTTTGACCCCGTCCCAGGTAAAACCGGGAAATCCCCGATCCGATCGGGTCGGTTACCTGCAGGGATCGGGTCCCGCATATATTTTGGCCATCCCTACCCAAAATGCATGTTAAAGCCTAGAAAAACCCTAACTTTCAATTTACCTTCGATTTCCATCTCATTACCTTTCATCTCCTTCCATTTCCCTTCAATTTCTCCTTCAAAGTAAGTTTGAGTTTCACCACTCACATTCACGTTCCTTTCGATTTCAGTAAGTATCAAATTTCTCTCTCATTTTCCATGCATGTGATTTTGTTCATGTTCCTTTCCTTTCGATTCCCACTGATATATATGTCTGATATGTACCTGATATACTTTTAATTTACCACTGATATACTACTGATACAACTATGATATCTATTGATATAACTTATTATATGATTGTATGATTTACCATGTATTAATTTACCACTAGTATAACACTGATATATTTATGATATATACTTTAAGATATGTATCTGTTTTACCATCGGTGTACCTCTAATATAACCATGATATCTACTGATATAATTTTTTATATGATTATATAATTTACTATTGATTGATTTACCACTGATATAATTATGATATATGTCTAATATATATTTGAAATACATCTAATATACAATTGATTTTCTTTTTGTATAATTATCATTTCTACTGATATAACTTATGATATGATTATATGATTTATCATTAATTGATCTACTGATATAACTTCTGAGATGAGATTTACCACTGATATAGTACTGATATATGTTTGATATGTACTTCATATACTTCCAATTTACCAGTGATATACTTCTGATATAATTATGATATATGTGTATTGATATATATACTTCTAATATGATTATATGATGTTCTATGAAAAAAAATTATTTTTGAGATCAAAATTTTGGTTCAAAATGAACAACTTATGTGATTACATGTTGTTAATATATGTAACATGTGACTACATGTTGGAATTGTTGGTATATATAACAGATATACCACTAATATAACTTCTTATATGGTTATATGATTTACCATAGATTTATCACTGATATAGTCACGATATATATCAGATATAACACTGATGTACCTAAAATATATCTTATATTTAGTATATCAGTGTGATATACTCAACTAATATACTTTCTATTAGAATAGAATCAAGAACATAAATACTTCACTAATTTAAAATAGAATGAAGAACGAGATGAACAAAAAACCTATTAAATACGGTATGAATGAAAATTTGAGAAACAACCCAAAATCTGCCCATAGAATTTGATTCAGGGATTGTGGCCTAAAATTATCCAAGCACAGCACCCACTTGCTCAAAAATCCCCCCATTCCTTCCTTATCTTTCTTCACTGTGTCCAAATACACAGAAAAAAAAAATCAAATAAAAATTGTCTCTCCAAGGCCCCCTCCTTAACGTTTGTTCTGTCCATGGGACAACTTCATTAATGGGCTGGAAAATTAAGAAACTGTGCGCGTGCAAGTCTCCGGCGAATGTGGTGTGTGGAGTGGACGAAATGAAGCTGTGTTGGTGGTGCGATTGGAAGGTCCTCGACGCCAATTTTCTGGTGGGGAAAAATTTGAGGGTTTTTCTCTGCCATGGCTGCCAAGCTTCGATGCCCTGAAATGGGTCCGGCCCAGGCTCGTGGCCACTGTGTCGTTTTCCAAAGACTGTGTAGAGTTCAGAGAGGAAGGATGTGAAAGCTCCAATAGCGGAAGCGGAAGCGAAAGCGATGATGATGATGAGATTAAAAATCCAATGGTTCCTTAGTTATCCCTCTCGTCTCACTCTAAAATAATAATAAACGAAAGAACCACGAATGAATTTGGGCATGAGATCTGGAAAGGCTAATTTGGGAAGACTGAAATATTCAAAATCAGAAATCTAAAAAATTTGCTATATTTGAAAATGTAAAACACAGGTGCTATATTGTTAAATATATAAAACTAATTTGCTACCCAATACAATTCCCTTATATTTTTCTATTTCATTAGACCAAATCACGTCAGATGATTTGACAAATTTTTTTTTTGTTTATTTTTATCAAATGGTAACTTTTTATTTTCAATCCTTTTTTTTTCAATTTCATTTTCACTTTCTTTTCTTTTATCTTCTTCTCTTTCCTTTCTTTTCTTTTATTTTCCCCTTTTTTTCTTTCTTTTTCCTTTTTTTAACTTATATTTTCCGCTAGCCATGTGTCACTTTGTGATAGATCCGCATTCATGTATTTTTCTTTCACAATTTGTTTCGGCCACAATTTCTCCTATTTGGGTGATTCAGTAGTCATTGGAATCATTTTATGGAGCTCTACACTGTGGATACTTTAAAACACTAAAATTGTCCATAACAAAATTGAGTTATCAAAACATTAATTAATTAATTAATTAATTTGAGATTAAGGGCAAATAAGCCAACAACTCTTTACCTCCTACAAAAGCTTGAATTCTAAAACTCCTAGGATCCATCATCTTTTAAGGTATTTTAGTTATTCGAATAGTTCTGCATTCTTTGGTGAATGCCACTATCTCCGATTCTCCCAGTCTTTCTTTTCTTTGTTAAGATGTCATTCAAGAACTTTACATAATTAGGCATACTATAATGCCTCAACTAATGGTATGTTCATATGAAGTTGCTTTAACACATCTAAAAACATTATAAACTAGGCATCATGATTTTTCTTCTTCAACCTTTGAGGATAGGAGGTGCTAGTACGCACTCTGCTAATACTGTTCTCGGCTCTGCCTGTGATTGCTTCTGCTTCTCTGCTTCTCGAACCCCATATGCACAAGCATTTGTCACGGTAGCAAGGATTTTATATGTAGTTTATGTAGAGTGATCTCTCTCCTGTATCATAGTTTCAACTGGTACTTCTAATATGATGCTCGAGCATTAAGCTCTTGTCGGTTCACTAATGTCAGATCTTCTAGAACCTTTTATGCTCTTTCTTCTTCTTCAAATATCCTCTGTTCTTCTACAACCTCTACAGCATTTGGTTAGCTGATGTAATGTCTTGCCACTCCTCAATGTGAGAGCTTTACACTACTCTTTTCCATCCCTCTTAGGGTGTTCAGTATCACTGGGTAGTATCCCATTAGGTATATATTTTTTTTATTCTTTGGCCATTTGCCCCATTTGTACTTCCATATTTCCTAGTGATGCTACCTGACTCTAGAGCAATGTCGCTTGACTTGAATAGTTGCATCATTCTTGGTAAAAGGATGTGAATCCCGAAGCGGAAACAGTAAAACGTGTTCTTGAATTTCTTTTGAAATTTAAAACACAGAAAATATAAAATAGGGAAGCATATTAGATTTTTACCTTTGAAGATTCTTCTTCGTGTTAACCCAATGAGACAATACCACTTAATCTTTCTCACTAAGTCTTTCGGTCGAGAATCCAGTTTGTGGGATCCAATTGAAAGGGATTGAGAGAGTAAGAGCGTTAAGAGATTTAAGCGTCCCTTTAGGATTCAGTTTACTGTTATATTTATAGAGGGAAAAATCCTAAGACCATCAGGATATCTCATCCTTTCTGATATAGGATATCTTCTCCTGACTATCGCAAATCCTAAGACCATCAGGATATCTTATCCTTTTGAATATAAGATATCTTCTCCTGAATCTAGAGGAAGTCCCAAGACCATCAGGATATCTTCTTCTTTTGAATTCCTAGATGGAATTCAAACTGTAAAAAATAGGGATTTTTTCCATCCACTACATTAGCCCCCACTCTTATAATACATAGTATTAATTTTGAATATGTATCCAAAATTAACATATATTTATATAATGTATCAATATACATTATATACCTTCTCATATATAATTTGAATATTTCAAATTGTTTCATAATTCTTGATTCTCGTTTTTCCCGTTGTGAGCTAGCAAGGGGACCTAATGGACCTATAGATCAGAAGCTCTAATAATGCGAGATTAATCAGTCAAACTCATTAACCGAGCTAATCAACATTCGTTAACTGCGAGTCACTCTACTAAAGACCCGCAACTGCACTCTTCAAACCGTAGAATATTTTCGTGTCCACAAATGTTCGACCATTAACGGCAAGTCAATCGTTCACGAGTTCTCGTAACTCTAGCTGGGTCAAATTATCGTTTTCCCCGAAGTTACATCTTGCTCCTTAAATACTACTGCTGCTCTAATGAACAACCCGATTATAGTCCGACCAATAACCGGAAGTCCCTCTTAGGCCAGTAAGAGGGTGGAGCCCCTTGTTCAAATCCCGGAGTCAATATGTAAGGGAATACTCATCTACTTTCCTAAAGTCGGGAATGAGTGAATTTCATCTTGCGTAGTTATATTTTTAGCTCCCCACTCAGTCTCGTCCCCAAAATGGTAGGATTATCGAGTCGGCAACCCAGGCCACTCTCATCCATATAAATTAAAAGGACGATCCCTTTATAGGCAGGAGTCCATAACTCGCTTAGGATTAAGATCCAGTTACCTGGTCATTCTATGAGATAACAATCTATTGACTAACGTTGTTAGAACCAATGATGAATTATTTCATAGTCTGGTCTTATATAAACTCATTGTATAGGATACCCCCACTCGCATGTCTCTACATGAACTACCTGGATAAAGTCATTTGTAACTATTACAAAGCGGGTCGTATCCATAGTTTTAACAAAATAAGGTACCGAACATTATCCATGTACTATAGACCATTTAGATTAATAATAAAACATTATCCACTTATATATCAAATATATACCGTATATCAAATATATACATTGTATATTAAATATATACTATTCCAGACTTCTTTATCGAATATATACTGTATACTGTATATCAAATATATACACTGTATATTAAATATATACTTTATATCAAATATATACTATTCCAGTTGTATTAAATAACCTTGGATCTTAGATTATTAGAATACAAGTAATGCAAAGAAATAATAAAATAACTTTTATTAATAATAAATAAAATGTTTACAAATTACAAACTCACAAGCTTAGGGCACTAAACCCAACAATCTCCCACTTGTCCTAATGTGAGTGGGATGTACATAAAGATTACAATAAACTAGGGCATTCAATATTCCCAATGATATACCCAATGACATCTCCCACTTGCCCTAGACTAAATGATACATGTCTCGTAGACCTAGATTCTATAGGTGACTCTCGAACACTTTATCCGTAAGAGCCTTTGTAAACGGTTCAGCAATATAGTAAGATTTCATCAACGTATAAAACTAGGAAAGCTACAGTACTATTATCGACCTTCTTGTAAACACAAGGTTCGTCAACGTTTTTGTCAAAGCCATTAGATTTGATCACAGTATCAAACCTTATGTTCCAAGATCTCAAAGCTTGTTTCAATCCATAAATTGATCTCTTAAGCTTGCAAACTTTTTGCCATTGACCATGTTCTATGAATCCTTATGATTGACTGGGCGTTTTTGCTGAACGCACGCACTAAGCGTGGTAACAATTATATAGATGCAAGCGCACACCTGTCAGAGTAATATAAAATGGATGGAGTATCCAAGTATCGATCCTCAAGGACTTCTAAACAATTTCCAAACTCTGAAGTTTTAAAGAATAGTGAATGTTGAAATGAGTGATTCTTGTAAATGGGAAGTGGTCACAAATAATGGTTTTGGATTTGGGATTTGGACTTATAATAATAAAACCTAGCCCGAATTACTTCAAGTTAGCCAACAAAGAATTAAGGACATGCTAAGGATAATATGCATTTTACTTTAGAAACTAACGACTACGCTTCTCACTTTACTTATGTCTAAGCAAGTTCAAAGTCCTAAGACATTCCCTAATATGTCTATTATGAGATATATCTTAGTT
>NW_019105005.1:10587-21346 GCF_001995035.1 Momordica charantia
ACTATTAATTTAATTGGATTTTTTTTAGAGCCGATAAATATAGATAAATTTAATTAACAATCAATTTAATATTAAATGAAAAATCTCCTGATTCGAGACTAACTAACCTGAGGGACTCGGGGCGTTACAGTGGTCTTGGTGGCGTGGTCCGATGTGTCTGGATATTTTATTACTTTTGAGTCAATGTTTTTCTTTTGATTATTTAGCAATTTACGAGTATTGGCTATGGAATAAATAGGATTTTATGTTTTGTTAGCCCACGGAGGGCGAGTTGACTTCTTTGATATTGGAGAACTTTTAAACTTTTTAGACCATGTTGGCTTTCATTGTGTGTTAAGGGGAGGGTCGATGCATGTAGCGGGGTAAAGTTACACCGAGTGTACTGTGGAAATTCAGGGGCGTTACACAATCGTCGCAGCAAGTAATAAAAAATTCGAATCCACAGAGACTAAGTGCCCAAACACTCAATATTTATCTAAGAAATCAGTGTATTCTATTAAATGATTTTTCTTCTGAATATATGCTAAAATAAACAGCGATATAGGAGGTTTAAATATACTTGTAAACACGCTTAAGATTCGCTAAAACTATCAAACATGAACAACACACAATTAACCGTGTATGAAAATAAGGATGCAAGGGGGAGAGAACCGTGACTCTTCCTGGGTTACTCTAACAATGTTGCAACATTAATTAAGTAAAGCAGTGGTCAAACAGACAATATGCTATTCCAAACCTCCCAGATTTTCTACCATTAGGGTTCTTAGACAAACGATAACAACATATATGTACAATTTATAACCAATCTAGGTGGAGCTTATTCCTAAGTTACCACGCTCTAACTCATCTAGAATCTAGCTTGAAATAAAGTTTTTCGCTCCTTATTACATTTTCCAAAAGATAACAATAAGGTATTTTAACATGGTGATCAAACACATTGAAAATAGAATAATAAAACAACTTCAAATCAAAACACACTACCATTGATACAGAACAACAAAGTTACAGCCCCTGAAATGAGTTCATAACATTGCCCCCTTACACAAGATGATTAGCTACACAATGTCATATGGGAAATCAAAAAATATAGGAATGAAAATAATACAGACAGTTTAAAAGAATCAAGAGTTCTTGGTCTCTGTTCGACAACAGTTGCCTGAGTCTTCTTCTCCTCTTGACTTCCTCGAACCATTGGAGAGGTTTTTTTGAAGTAAGGGTTAACTGATTTCAAGAATAAAGGGAATTGTCTTGTGTGTGTGGAGGCTTCTCTTCTTGTGGCCTTTATACTTCCCTCCAATTTTAGGGCAACAAAAACAAGTCCTGTGGGACCTAACTCCCACTCCCAGGTGAAACCTCCAGTTACTGTGGTAATTTTCATTGAGAAGTCTTTTCACAGCTAACTTGCTGCTTTTTGTCTCTTTCTGGACCCGATGTTGTAGCATCATCAAAGCTGCATCAAAATGGTCAAAATTAGATCATTTATATAAGCGCTAGCATTATAGAGGAGAACCGTAATTTCTTCTCTAATATATGCGCAACTCAGTGAATATGGGGCTAGATGAGGCTACCTTTAGCTATCTTATATGAAATTCAGACACAAATAACTCTCTTTCGGAGCATTATCAGTTAAGAAAATATTTTTTTTCCTAAATAAGATAAGAAAATGATAAGCGCCAAGGTTGCTCGCGTTTACAAAACTAGAGGTCTTTCTATGATCCTTGCAAACATTCACAAACGTGACTAACTTACCTAATAATTCCAACCAAGAGTACGCTTATAAGATAAATCACTCTAAGACCAACCCTATAATCTATGATGGTCACTCCTAGATCCTAAGATAACTCACTCCATAATTAGCTTGACGAGACTAATCCAATGAGTCGGTTTAACATTAAACTTAAAACAAGATTCGAAACGGACAATACGAAATGTGTTAAGGAAAAAAAGTTCTTGATTTCAATATGTTAAATATGCCATGACGTTGTCTAGAGAACTTTCTTGACATGTTATTCTCCATGATTCTCTACCATAGCTTTACTTATTCATGACCACCTACACACAAAAGAAACAAGTTAGTTACGTACCTTGTAAAGTGATTCGAGACCATGCGAACATGGTAGAACGAGTATTTTTTTTATCCATCTTGTAATGACTCTTCGTAGTTTTCAACTATACTTTCTTTTGGCCATGATTGTAGTTAAAGTAAGAATCATCCTCCAATAGTCATTTAAGATTTTACTTGTAACGCAAAATAGTTTGGACCATTCTATTTTGCTCTTCTTTCCCTCTTCTTCCTCCCAACTCTCATGGATCATTATTTGACCTTCCATGCATTGATGATACAATATTAGAAATTTTATCATCATGAGAAAACTTTGCTATCTAATAGACTTGGTTTAGCATGCATATCTGAAATAATCTCCTTTTCCAAGTTACTACTCTTTATCTCATCAATGGACATGATATCATACAATAACTTGCAATCAATAGAACTTTCATGCAAAGTTTTGCAATTGTCAAGATCCCTACTTTCCTCTTCAGTACAAAGATATAATTCCTTGCAATCAAATAAAATAGAGTCAACATGTATATCATTCAAAACATTTTATCTTTAGTCTCATTCAAACTTATTGTGAGGTTCTCGGCATTATTATCTTTATTAGAGGCACTTACCTTTTTCTCTTGGATCTTGGTAGCCTCTTTGATTGTTGTCTCTTTTTTTCTTTCCTCAAACTTTGTTTCGTCAATTTGAATTTCTTTTTGAGGTAGTAGAATAAAAGCGACATTCCTTCTATTATTATAAAAAATATATATATTAAGGCAATCATTACCCTTCACCTTCCTATCATGTTGCCACAATCTCCTAAATGAAAGGCACAGGCATGCACAAGTACAATCACAAACAATTTCATCTTTACACGTACCTATTGGAAAAGAAAGTGAAACTTGACTTTGGATCTTTATTACACCACTATTTTATTTTGATTATTTACAAGGATAAAAATAGGTTCGATTATGTACTTTTGAGCTTTATTTTACTTAAAAGTAAAAGCATGACCAAGAACATTGCTTTATGTCTGATTCATCCAATTTGCTTTGTCAGAGTCTAAACATGCCTAAGCAATTAAAATTAAAACATGATGAAAACTACATTGTTTTGCATGAAGATACACCTAGGCAGCAGGTGCTTGCCTGGACTTCTGAAACTACTATTAATGAAACGCGAATTTTGGTCTGTTTTGACACCTTCCCCTCAGCCCCACGGGTCACACATGCAAGGAGGATGATGTTTTAGCATATATAGTTCATAATGGAATTAGAAATCTATGGTTGTTCATGTTTTTGCTAAATCTCTTGACAAAACCTCAAGCTACCTATAAATTACAGCATGCTCTCCCTTCAATTCATCAAGTTCTTCAGCAAGATTTGATCACATTTTGAGAGTTTTTCTTAACTTTGTTTAGTTCTACCTCTAGTTTTGTAATGTCTTTCATTCCTAGGCTAGATTATTTAGAATTTTAATCCGTACCTTTGGTTTTCTAATTTTGGGTTGATTAGAACTCATGTTTAAATTTGTGAGTTACGTAAAATTATATTTTCGAATTTGAGAAAGAGATTTTTAATTAAATCTTAATTCGAAGTTTTTTGAAATTTAATTTATGCTCTTAGATTTTATCCTTGGGTTTCAAATTTAAGTTAATATTTTCCGAAATCCTTTTAAGAGTTGGTTTTTAATTTTGAAAAAAGGATTAGGAAAAATCCGCCTTATTTATAAGGTCAAATTTTAATTTTTCTTGTAAAATCATGGAGCAAAATGAGGCACCACGAGTCACGAACAACGCGGAAATACGAGATTTAAACAAAATATAAAATTAAAATATAAATTTGGAATTTGAAAATTGAAAAACACAATTTTAGAATTGAACATAAATTTTCACCAACATCCACTAAAATTTCCACTACTAATTTATCCCTGACTTGCCACTATTTATAGGCAATTTATACAACCATGAAGTGTTACATTTAGACAGTAATGATAGGTAGAAAAAAAGACACATGGGATATTCATAGATAAGGGTAACCTTGACACTTGGAGACACTAAGCAAATGGACGAAATTGACACGTGGGGTTAGGATTATTTAGACATCCCATATTTTGACACATAAGGTTGGACATCTAATTTTGGATAATTGTAACAACCAAATATATATATATATATATATATATATATATATATATATAAATATATATATATTTAAATTATTATTTTTTTAGTTGTTTTCTTTTATTTTCTCAAAGATAACATTTTTTATGTTACAAATTATTTTTAAAAGATAATTTGTTCTTAGAATTTAAAAAATAAAAAGAAAGAGTTTTATTAAACCTTTATCTTTTTATTATCGTTTTTAAATAAGGATTCATTAGGGTTTGTTATAAAAGCCCTTAAACCCTAGATTTTATTTTCTTAAACTGTTAGACCTAGTTTTCTCTCAAAGAGAAAAACAAAAGAAAGGAAGAAGAGTTTGGTATTTTCTCTCAAAGATCGGTAATATTTTCTTCTCATTGTTTTAGTTTTATTTTTCTTGATTTGTAATTCTTTAATTCAGTTTATTGGGAAAAGTTTTGAGGTCTTTCTTTTTTAGAATAAAAGATTCTAAGGACTTCTGCCCTAAAAATTTTCCAGAATTTTTGGTTTGAATCTTTTTGTTTATGAGATTGTTTTTGAACTATTTTGAGACTCTTTTTGCATAAAATGTTTACCTATTTGTATCCTATAAATTATAGTTTGTTGTTATGATTTTTACATGAAAAATTATATGTTTTTACCAAGTTTTAAAGGTTTATATATACGGTTTTTCATATATGATTTTTCTATAAAAATTAGTAAATTGTTAATTGTTTTATGTAAAATTCTTGGAAGTTTTATTTTATAAAACAGAAAATTTTTCAGATTTAAAATTCCCAAATTTTCAATTGTTTAGAAGGTTTTTAAGTTAGTTTTATTGAGAAACTTTTTGTAAATGTAGTTCGTATTGATTTATATCGATTCTTCTAATTTTAAAATTTGTTATTGTTGAATTTAGAGGCTTTTTAACCTCGTTTTCAGATATGGTTTTGTAGCCCCAAATCCATACTTTCCTAATTATTTTACATAAAAAAGTGTTTTGAATGGGAAAATTGGGTAGATAAGATTTGAGTTAGTAATTCGTTGTATTTTAAATCCTTGGGTAGGATTTAAGAATTTATTTTGGATATTTGTTGTTTCTAGGCCTCTAAGTTGACAACTACCAAGGAAGAAGTAGATTAGATTCGTAGGTTTTCTGAAAGAGGTAACTAATTTGTCATATCCCTTCGAAAGGTATTGTGATTTGTCATATTTCAAAAACTAAAATGTATTTTGGATTTGATAGGAATATTTGAAATTGATATTTGTATATGAAAGTCAAGTTTTATTATGGATTTGAAAAATAATTTGGCAATTGATATTATGTTTATTTGCAAAGTATTTGAAGTATTCTTATATGATTTGATAAAGTTTTGTTTAGATTTATTTAAAGATTTGAAATTGATATTTTGTTTATTTGTGAAATATTTGAAATCACGTTTTGGAGGATTGATAAAGTTTGTTTTAAATTATTTCAATGTTTTGAATTAATTTAATATTGAAAGTAAGTATTTGTTTTGCATTTTATTTGAAAGATATTTTGATTGATTTGATAGGGCTATCCGGATATGCCATGATTTTCTTTTGAGGAACGTTTTGCTTATTTGGGGTAGTAGCCTAATTTGGAATTGATGGATTTCTGTTCTGGCTTATTTGTGGGAAGACACTTTTGTGGTTTGACATTCGTTGGGAATGAAGATTCATGTGTGTGTTATTCACTGACATGGCCTCTCACACTTAAGTAACTCTGTTCTGGTCGATATTATTTCGACAACTTTGTTCTGGTCGATATTATTTCGACAACTCTGTTCTGGTCGATATTAATTCGACAACTCTGATAGAAGCTTCTGATTGATTGGTGTTACCGACGGGTAACCACATATGTTCTGTAGGCTATGCAAATAATGCAACATTCCACTCTGATGTTGAAAGTATGAATGAATGTAAGATTGTTTTGAATGTTTGAATGATTTAGTTATTCAAAAGTTTGAAAGTTGTACCAAGTGTTTTAGAGTGAACTTTTAAAGTTTTGATTGAAAGAAAGTTTGTTTTGAAGGATTTGAAGTTTGATCGAATTAAAGTTTGTTTTAAAAGAATGAAAGTTTGTTTTGATTGACTGGAAATTTTATCTTATTTGAAGACTTTGTTTTCGAAAATCTAGTTTATTTTTGAAAGTTTTGAAAATTGTATTCAATATTTTTAAAGGACTATAAAAGTTTTGATTTGTTCGTATTTTTGTTTACGAATGTTTGAAAGAAAAATGAATTTTGAAATTCGATATGGAAATTGCTTATTGGGTATTTTTGTACTCATTTTTTCTGTTTTTCTAAATGTTTTCAGACGAAGGTTCAAGTGACTGCTCAGATAGTGATTGAGGAATAGCGTTATGGCATGAGGAGTTGAAATCTTTAGTATTTTCCATTGTTANTTTCCATTGTTATTAGCTTATGATAACTTAGTTCTGGTAGTTATTCTTTGGCTTTATTATAGTGTAGGTTTTTTTTTTGTTTCAAAGTTGGACTTATCCTTATATTTTGTCATAGTATCGTATTAAATAAAGAATTCTTTCCGTTAATTTATTGTTTAGTTGTTTACGCTTCCGCATTTTGTCAGAATGGCCGTATTGGAAAATACGGGTTGTTACAATAATGTTCATAATACTTTGTTTACACAATATTTTTGTTAGAAGAAGAAAAAAGAAAGTAAAACGAGAGGAAAAAGAAGAAAAAGAAAGGCAAAACAAAACCCCAAGTTCCAACGACAGTGAACTCCAACCGTGCAAATCGAGTGATCAGAACCTTGGTTGTTGACTCAAGGTGGAGCAAGCCCAAATCTACAAACCAAACAAGATTCGTGACATTTTTCCTTCCTTCAATGACAGTCGGCATTGACCCGCACCAAAGCAAAGCTAGATTTTTTAACCTAAACCTCATCGATCTCATATCTGTAGTTGCAGACCCCTTCGACGCTAACTCAAAAATAATCCACGAAGTTTACGTATGAGTCAATAGGTAATGGCTCACCTAAATTAAGTTTTCAATTCGATTAGAGTATTTTGAATTGGTTACTAACCTTGAAATCTTTATCTCTTTTGCTATATCAACCTTTTGTCAAGGTGTAGAACATTTAGGACACTTTTATTGCAAGTAATCTTTACTCGGGGGAAGTTTTGTATGTATTGTTTGGTTGTTTGGTTGTATGATTTATGGATTGTTACTTTATAATTATTACTATTAATAAAGTTGATGATAAATGGTTGGAAATTAATGTTGGTTGCGTGAATAAGCGTGTTGTAGGAATAGCTTGTTGAATCTCGCGTTTCTAAATTAATCTAATGTACTGATATTGGATATGGATATTGAGGTTTATTATGTTATGGCATGTTGTCATTGTTGTGGTTTGATGTTTGGAATAAACTCTTGGGAGCATAATGTAGAAATTAGTCTTGTTTGGCAAAAGTATGTTGGCTTTGTCGTGATTATGGAAGCATGCTCGATTTTCTTGTAAGTTTTATGATGCATGGATCGTGGCTTAAAAAGCATGTTGTAGGACCTATGTGTCAGAGTTGTATTGTTATGAAGTGAATGGGAGAGTATCAGGGCCAGAAGGCTGATACGTTACTATTTGGGAATCGATACTTTGGATACAAGTTTTCGATGATTGATATGCCAAGTATTGGTTAAGATGAGTGTCGAGGCTGCAGTTAAAAATGGTAGAGGGTTAATTTGATGAGTCTAGTTGGCATGCAAGTATTGAGGCCTTGGGTAGAAATGGTCAATGGTCAATACATTGCAAAGTCATCGAGGTCTTGGATAAAAATTGTTAAGGTTTGATGCAACAGTTATAGGTCTTGGATAAAAATTATCAAGGGTCAAACGGCTAGAGATGCATCGATGCCCTGGGTAAAATTAGCAATGGATCGGTACAACTCGAAGGGGTAAGTCTGGGAGGAATATGAAATATGTAGAAAGGGTTAGAGAACTCCAGTAGTTTTGTAATGTGAGACCTGGACTTGGCATGTAGGATACATGTTTAGTAAGTTTATGTTATATTTTTACTTAAATCAATATATATTAATGAGCATGATGTTTTGATGTTGTGAAATTGATGTTGTGAAAAATATGTTGGTTGTGTGTGATCCTTTATGTAAATTTTACTTGTTGAGTACAAGTGGTTGTATTCACTCTCTCCCCTTCGCCTTGTTTTTCCTCTAGAATTTGCAGGTAACGAGGTAACTCATGATAATGGTGATACCATGGAGGAGACTTGACCGGAAGGACCATATAAACTCATTCTTTATTTGAATATTTTTTTTTAGTTTTCCATTTGTTGGTTTTTGATAGGATAGTTCTAGTTGTTTTTGTTTCCAATTTGGGTTCGCCACTTCATTTAATAGGTTGATTTTATTTAGCTTTATGTTAAAGGTTGTATACAAGTCAGAAGGTTATTTTAGTTTGTTGATTTATTAGTCTTTTGATAACTTTAGTTGTGCCCAATTGTTTGAGCTGTGGAATTGAAACTTTTTGAATTTTAGTAACGTGCCTCACTTTGGTGGTTGAAAATTTGGCAAGTTTTAAGCTTGTTCTTCATTTAACCATACATTGTTTAGAATTTTCCATTAGTTTTCAAGTTAAGTCAAGCTTTACAATTTATTCATTGTAAACCACACTTTGTTTATAAAACGTCAACACTATTCATTTTCTTCATCTGGTTTGTCTTTTATTGCATTGAGGGAACTTTGTAATCACACATCTTCGTGAAGTAGAATGAGTTTTACTCCTTTAAGCTCGAAAAAGACGAATAAAGTTTAGTCGGATTACAACGTTCCTAAAGTTATAGCTTGTTCCCGTTCTCAACTTCTTTAATCACGTCTACAATCTATAGCTCTTTTTAAGTTATGTTTTTTAGTTTACAAACATGAGCTAAATCCCATTATCTAGACCGTTTTAGGAAAAATTAGCTAAATCTTGAATAAAAGGGGAGAACAAAGGCCAAAGGCATTTCCCACATCTTGTTATCAACTTAAGTTGTGAAAACAACGTTAAAAAGTTATTTGGCCAATTGATGATTTAACAATGTTAAATACTGAATGTTTGACATTTTTATCACAATAAATGATTCAACAATGGAGAGGACTGATTTAGACGCAAAGGTTCTAATCAAGTAGCATAAACGTAGGACCTTGACTCGAAGTTATGGTTGGTTTTTTATTAAACTATTTTTTTTTCTAATAACCATATTAGGATGCGACTTAGAACTTTGAGATCACTTAGACACAAGTAGATTAGCAAGCAAAACTGTGTAATGCAAAATGGAAGGCACTTGGCACGTCGTTTTGTCCCCCATCTTCTTCTTAGCTGATTTTAACTCAACGGGGTGGGTTTTATTCATTCAGTATTTTAAACCTAAATCAACAAAATTCCCATTGAATTTTATTTTAAGATCAATTACATGTCATTGATCACCCTTGTTTAACCAAAAGGTCTATCTTCAAGGATAGATACTCGAAATATTTTTCCTAATTACTACTTGTGATGGGTGTGCACTTGCACTCTAATCCTTCTTGCTATTAAGTGGAACTGATTATCCCAAACAATATTACTTAACCCTTGCAAATTATAAGGATGTGGATCTGGTCTAGTGGCTAACTTCAATATCCACTGTATAGGTGCTAATTACATTAGTGGAGCTACCACTGTCGATTAGAACATTACTAGATGTGATAATGATTATAAATCTAGTGTATAAAAGATTATCTCCTTGTTCCTCCCAAGACTCTTCCTCAGCTTGCACATTGAGAGATCTCGTGGCAAATAACGAGTACTTGCACTATAGACTTACTCATTCTTCTTGGGAGTTGGTGGTGGCTTCTTCTGAAAACTCCCTTCTCTGTCGTTCTATACCACAAAAGGTTAGTAACACAATAAAATATATTTTCCATACTTCATTCCCTCACTTGAATCTCTCTTGGAACTCTCTATTTTTTGGGGTAAGGCTTCATAAAATACAATGGGTCGGGGTGTAGATACAACTACCTTAAGCAATTAACTTGATTGTTCATGGGAACCAACATATTGAATTAGGCAATCAAAATCAAATGAAATCAATGATATAAAATTACAAATAAGTGACCAGTCAAACAAGCATGCTCCAAATGGTAAAATATGAAAACTTAAATTCAACCACACAAAGGAATTTGGTACTTTTGAGGGGGGGGTTTGCAAACGGCAAGGGTGAGAGAAATACTCTCTGATTTTATTGATTCAAAACTAACATGTCAAATACAAGAGGGGGGTGCAAGCCTAAAAGTGAATTCCTAAAATTAAAATGGCCTAAAAATAACAAAATAAAAATTTAAAAAGAAATGATAATTCCTAAAATTTTTTAAACTTGCCTAAAAGTAATAAAATTTGCCAAAAACTAAAAAAAAATAATTAAAATCAAATCCTTCAAAATAGCTACCAAAAAAAAGGAAAAATAATTCCTAAGTTATTTTGGAGTGGCCGACAAGACAAGTTGGGGGCGCATATGGGGCTCGAAATAGCCCACGCAGGGGGCTGGCGCTTGAGTGGGCACGCCAATGGGCAGTGCAA
>NW_019105006.1:0-18601 GCF_001995035.1 Momordica charantia
AAAAAAAAAAAAAAAAGTATAACATAGCATACAAAATAAAAAACTTGCAATTCAATTTCCAATAAGATTTCTGAAACATGGGGAAAGGCTCTATTTGTCAAGTTTCTAACACATGCTGCCATACATTACATTATCTCACTCAAATCTCTAAAATAGTTCCAGTTGGAGAAAATCTCTCTACATTTTGTTTTGGTTTTGAACACATGCTCACTTCTGTACACTAAAGCCCATCATTTACAAGTTTTGGGTTGGGTTGGATTAAGAGATATTTTTTGGTATAATTGTCGGAGATCGGAGGTTGTCCAACTTAATTCAAATCTTAACCTGTAAAATTAAGTTTCAGAATTGCATGGTGATCTAACATGGCAATTGAATTTAAGGTCTCGTGTTTATATTTATAGGTCTACGACTCTAGTGGTGATTTTTTCTTTTTCAACTTAACTCGACCCATCTTACAAAGTAGACCATACTACCCTGTAAGTAGGATTATCGAGGAACACTATAATTTTCATCCTAGGTAGACGAAAATCATGGAATTTGAAATCCTTGCCCCTAAATCCTTAAATTCATTTCTCATGCTTCAATGTCTCTGTGCCAACTCATGATGATTGAGTCTTAGAGTGGTTTAACACAAATCATTATTTAAGGTCTTTAGTCTTACAACTCTGTTGTAATATTTTGATTGAAATTTTAATAAGTTAAATATCTATTAATTTACTATCTGAGTTAAGAATTAGTAGTTCAGTACTTTATATTTTATAAATGAATAATAATATTTCAAGTACTTGAAATCATAGATCTAGTTGAAAATTGTAAGTGAGCAAAATCAAATTAGAAAAGGCAAAAACATGATACGTCAAATCATAAGCAAACAAGAAATGTCTAAGATTGAACCTGAACTAACTTTAAGAAGAATAGAAAAATAATCACTAATCAACTCAATTAGTCAACTTAATTTATAGAAATTCTAACTCATTTGAACCGAAACAATTCCCAACCACCTAAAATTGGAACTCTCATCAAAGAGTCAAAATAGTTTGAATTGTGTTGTAGAAATGTCTAAGATTGAACCTGAACTAACTTAAGAAACTACAAAAATAATCACTAAACAACCAATTAATCAACTTAATTCATAGAAATTCAAACTCATTTGAACCGAAACAATTCCCACCCACCTAAAATTGCAACTAACTCTAATCAAAGAGTCAAAATAGTTTGAGTTCTGTTGAAGAAATTTTTCTAAACATATATTTGTTCACACTCTGAAAGCAACTGTTGGCCACTAAGATCCTGACTCCTGAGCATGTGAGCTAGATTTTTTTCCCCTCAGTTTTTACACAGTTACATACAGCAGCCAGAGATGGTGCCAAGTTGCCACTTTAATATATGAGAATGGGACAGAAATCCAATTGGCACATCATGGCATGGCAATTGCCAAAACTCTGCAAAACAATACAAACAGAATATAATTAATGAAAATGTGAAGAGGAGACACCATACTTCTCTCTCTATCATTTACTATGCCGTCGTGTTTTTGCATGCATTCTGCAGAAGAAGATCCCTTCATACTTTAAAACCTTTTTGTTTGTGAAGAAAGAAAAGTAAAACAGAGAATCAATCAATCATGTCAGGTTGGTTGAAGTTACGAGGCCCTTCTCTGAGCCAAAAGCAAAAAGGAAAAAAAAAAAAACAAAAGAAAAGAATCCTAATTTATGCAAAATCCCATTTTCATGAGTTCCAATGTATAAGGGATCATAGCCTCTGTTGGCAAATGGCAAGCCAGGCTGGTTGGTTTGGCTGGAGAAGAAAATGGGTACAAAATCATAAACAATAATCAATCATTATTAGATTTTTAAGGCTTCACTTATCCCACTTCTGATTTGGTGTGGTGTGGAGCTTCTTGGATCACATAATTTTTTTAGTAAAACATCATAGTGATGATTTAGGAGTCTTAATGATTAATACTTCATCAAAAAGAATAATATTTTTCCTTTTAGAAATAGAAAATAGTTTTTCAATTTTGTTGTCAGAGAGACAACAAATCACATGAAATAGAGATCACATTTAAGTTTGCTTTACGTGTTTTTTTAGTTGTTTACAATCCTCCAAAATTTTGTAACAGGTGAGAAGTAAGAAATTCTCAACTTAAACACGATGCTTTTTAAATAAGAAGAAAATAGAAGGTACTGAAAATAAAAAAAATGATAAAACATGTTTTCAATAAAGGTGCACCATTTAGGCGAAAAAAACATAATAGTTAGAAATTTAACTAAAACATCATAGTTAAGTAATTTAACTAATAAGGATGGATTTAAGATAACTTTTTAAAAAGATATACTTTTTTCTTAAGTGAAAGCACTTATTATTCTATAAGAACTTGGGAAGAAAAAACTAGTAAAGTGCTCAACACTTTTTTTTTAGAACCGTGCTCAACACTTTTTAAGTGTTTTTAGAACTTGTTAAAACATTTTTTATAATCTAAGTTTTAACCATGTGGTTCAAACTTCATTTCAAAATCAACCTAAACACCAATTGGTTTGATTTTTTAAAAAAGAAACGAACATGTAAAGAAACTAGATCGATAAAACAAATCTTCAGGAAAAAAAAGAAAAGGGCGACGTTCAGATTTCAGCTATTCCATATATCCCTCGGTAAATTTTAGAGGCTACAATACAAGGATGCAAGTGGAGCAGTCATATTTTAGGTAAAATGATACGAAAAGGTGACAAGGGGGAGAAACCCAATGTTGGGTTGAAAACAATGAATAAAAAGGCAATATTAGATTAAGATTACTTAGTGGGTACAAAATCAAAAGGACGGTGACGATGATGATTCTATAAAACACCTAAAAGTGCAAGTGGGAGAGAAGGGAGAAGCAAGGATTGGGCCGAGGCAGAGCATTGAAGTGGGGGATGGGGGAGGGGACACGACAGACGAAAGAAAAATAAAAAAACAACATAAATAAAGAAGATAAGACATGCATTACATTATTAGTGGTCAAATTCCTAAGTGAATGGCGGTGGATCGCATGTTAGTGCTTCACAGGCATTTCATCGAACACTTAGTAGTCAAAAGCGAGAGACGAGATTATAAATGCAAAGAAATGGGGAGATGGCCCCAGAAGAAAATTGAAATCTTACTTACCGATAACAACGATTTGGATGAAGGGTGAATGAGGGGGCGGGAGAAATCTTTTTGATGGGAACTAAACGTAGAGAGGACAAAGATTGGTGTGTTTGTGTTTCTACCGAAACGCCATGGCCTTGTCTTCTGAAAACGTGTTCGTACGAACACGTAAGCCGTTGAACCAATGCTATAAATATAAATAAAATCCCCCTACCGCCACCCCAATTGCCCCTTTTTTTTTTTCTTTCTAATTCTCCGTTTTTGGGATTGAAGTAGAAATTATTCCCACTTACAAATTACAATCTGCTGAATTATTCTAAAGAAATGGAGCATAGCTGACATAGGAAAAAGCCCTTTTTCTTCTCTAAATTTAATTTCTTATTAAAAGAAATGCATGGATGGCCTATCTTATTGACTTAGATTTTTTTAAGGAAATTACTCCTAATTGAAATCCGACACAAAATCCTACTATTTGCTATGTTTCGCATAAAATTTCGATCATGACCAAAGCATCAAAATGTATAGTACCACATCGTGCAAATTTGGTAATTTCCGACATCAACACAAACTATTTTATATTATAAGTCGACATGAGTATAATTCAATGAATAAAATCTCTCGATAGTTTGATCTCCTACCCTATAATTGTTGAACTAAAGAAAATAATCGACTTAAGCACATAAGTGTAGGTTGAATAGTCGATATATTATTTAGCTTCCCTGACCCATTTTCAACTAAAAAGGATCGGAAAATTATTCCAAAAGATTAGATGTTGTACACATTTTAGGTTTAAATTTCATTTTCTCATTTTTTGTCTATAAACTTTTAAAAAAAAATTGTGTTAATTTTGTGTCACATTGGCACGATATTCAAGTTAGCCAAGCTATATAGTTTTCATTAGCCAATCTATATAGTTTAAAGACATGATGACGACATTAACCTATTAATAGATTTATTTGAAACTACATTATCTATTTTTTAAAATCAAAATAATTCTAAATGCCAAAATGAATAATTTTTAAGTTCAAGGTCTTAGAATAATTTTTTGAAAGTTCAAAGATGAAAATGCGGTAAAATTAAAAGTTTTCTTATTTGGGTCACCATCTTTTTCTCCTATATTCTAATTTCTCTTCCATGATATAGTGTATAAAAGGTACAAAGTATTGAATAATCATTGTGGGTTACATTAACTCAGTAGTAAAAGTATTTAATATTTTTTTATTAAAAAGATTATCTAAATACTATTTTCAAAATATTAAAACATGTTTTGATGCATTTTAATTCCCTATTTTTAATTTGTGTTTATTTTAGATTTTAATACATCCGTTTTAGTCCCTATTTAAAATATGACTATTTTGGTAATTTCTATTTATAAAAATTTAATACAAATTTTATATACAATAGAAAATTATTAATACAAATTTATGTCTACATTTCAATAAGTTTAATGAATGAAATCTCATGTTAATATTATGATTAAAAGAAATGAGATAAAATGAGAATTAATTTACATAAATAGCCACTCTTTAAAAGTAAAGTAACAAAATATATGTTTTACAAGTACATTGATTAGTAGATATTTTAAAAGTACATGACCGAAATAATATTTAAGTTTAAAAAGTTTCAACTTTATATATATATATATATATATATATATACATACGTGAATATTCGGACCAGCTTTTCCGCACTGATCCTATTACATTTGGTTGTCAAGGTAACTCGTAGGATTTTTTTTAATACAACATGTGGAGTGAGGGAATCAAACTCACGACCTTTTCGTCAGACATAGGTCATCGAACCTATTGACCTGTACTCGGATTGACAACTCATAGGATATTAAATTATTTGAACCTTTATTTTTTGTTTAAATTTGTACCTATTATTGAGAATAACATTTACAATTAAAATTGTTCTAAAAAAACATTTACAATTAGAAAAAATGATGTGAGGATAAATTGTGTTGGATGGATCGTGATTATACACTACCGTAACGTAAAAAATAATCCAATGGGCATAAGAAAAGAAAAGGAAAATAAATGCATCGAAAAAGTACGAAGCATAAAAAAATGTGGCAAATTGCACATTAATAAAATAGACAGAGAGAAGGAATATTATTTATTTATTTGAGATGAGGAAAAAAAGAAGGATATTGTAATTTATATTCTCAAGAACTGAGTAGGCAGCAATTAGCACAGCTCCGCGACCAACCCAATATTCTACCTCTCACTTCCGACCAATTTTGTAATTCATCTTCTTTCATATTTCATAAACGATTTTCGTACCTTTTACTTAACCGTCAAATAACGTAATTGACATTTATCTCTGATTAAGAGATTATATTAAAAAATAAATATTTTATGATTCTAGTTTAGTGTTCGTGTCGGTTTAGTCTAAAATTTTAAAACGTAGATTTTTAATTTTTAGGTTTGAAAACATGTTCTAAATAGTCCATTTGAAACCAGAAGGATCATT
Organism: Momordica charantia; assembly: GCF_001995035.1. The sequence goes on from NW_019105006.1 coordinate 5,602, forward strand.
TAGAATATTTGTTCGAATCTCATATACTCTTAGATAAATAAGTACTAATAAGACTAATTGACATAATATTAAAAATTCAAAGCTCTATTAAGACATTTTAAAATACACAGATTTACTATTCAAAGCTCTCGAAGTTTAAATATCAAACTTGTAATTTCACTGTATAAATATACGTGTGGACGATTATCTCTACCTTCCGTAGCTTACGAGTTTACGTCCATCCCTGGTCGGGTACTAAAATTAGCAAAAAATGTATAAATTCTAAAAAATAAATGCTCAACACAATAATCATAAGAATCAAATCTAACCGAAACAAGAAAAAAAAAAGGACTCATCTATTCAAAGAGAATATTGCACACATCTTGCTATAAATTCATCTACGAAAGAGTACTAATTTAACTACTTATTCTAATTGAGTCTTTAATTTGATTAAATCAAGCTCTTAAGTTCAAATTTGACTCACTCAAAGTATGATGAAACTTCTAGAATTTATTTAATATTTGTTTTCTTATTCCAATTAACAAGCTGAAACACATGTACACATTAAAAATAATAATAATAATACAACCATAGATCAGGATACAATATACGTGCAATATTCTACAATTATAAGAAAAATAAAAATACAAAAACAGAAAATAAAGAAGGCGAATCGCAAATAAAAAATGTACTTGTGTGCTTACTATTACCACCCTCGTTTTATTGACCACCATTAAACTTTTTAGAACTACAAGAGAAAAATGCAAAAGTAAAATACTAAAAAATTGTCAAATTTATATCGGTTTGCCACGAGAATGAGTGCTGATCGGTATGCCTCTCAGCAAAAGAAAACAAAGTAAGGAATTATGCTGTTGATTAGGGAAACATTAGAAGGAAAATTGGAATTGTTAATTTAAGGTTGCTGGCCACGCAGAGAACAACAAAAGTTGGCATATTTTTACTTGTTGGGAAAATGAGCTGGGTTTTTTCCAAAGCTAAGAACAAAAAATCAAGGTATGATGTATGCAATGGATCCCCTTAGATTTTAAATTTCCAATTTAATTTTAATTTTCCCTTCAAACAAGATGTGCTGTTGAAATTGTGTAACAAGCTAAGCTAGATTCCCTCCCTCTCTTATTTGGTTTTAGGTGGTCTTTGCAAATCTGTATGTTGTCATCTAGATATTCTCTTATTTTTAATTTTTCCTTTCATATGTATATGGAGAATTTTTATGGATTGGATTATTTCTAATTTTTTAAAACTTAACAATAATATTAGATCAATATATGTCTAAACTTTGGTTAGGACAATGTTGTAGTAATTCATGAGGAGATGATATTTTGATAGAAATTAACTCAAATTGAAAAATAAATATGGTTAAAGCTATGATTTAGAAGGATTATGATTTAGAATTATCATTTGGAAGTCTAACACTTTAAAATAGTGTAACTTTAGTCTTTAAACAAAACTATTGTCGTTTTTAAACTTTAGTTCTTGTTGGTGCCTTTCAAAACGTCCATTTTGATCACAATACTTTCAATCAATTTTGTGACATTTTAATTCATACTTTCATGCCTCCTCTACTTACAAAAATCATGTGACCATTTTAATCTTTTTACTTTTAATTTTTGTCTCATTTAATTCAATAAAAAAATTTAGTATAATATTTCATTCTTTAAATTTCTTAAAATGTAGAAATAAATTTAAATTAAAAGGTTATACTTTGTATAATACATAGTATTTATTTAAATACGTTGGGATGACCCCTCCCATTTTGGACGGAACAAATCTTACTAATTTTTTGATTTCCGTCGGTAGGAGTGATCTTGAATTAAGAAATAGATTTTGTGATCTTCATGCATTTAAGAGAAGAATTATTGTACAACCAGTTTGTGCTCACATACAAGTCACATCTCAATTTCGTAGTCTGGGAAAGGTATGTATATTGAATGCCTATGAATATATCTAATTAGTAATTTGCAATTAACATAATCTTTTTTGTTCTATTGTGTAGAACATCTACCATGGTTTGGACTTGAAGTTGAAGGATGTGAATTACTCAGAGTTACTTATTAATCCTGTTTTAATTGTCGAATTCGGGAGTCACGCAACATAAGGCAATTATCTAGCCATCAAGAATTCGTGGGAACACAATGAGGGGATGAGGATACGTTAGAGTTAGGGAAAATACGGTACACACCTCTTTAGGTAAATATTTCATTTTTAGGGATTGGATTATCCCATCATATCATAGGAGACTACTCAACCACGTCAAAACATCCATTCTGATATCAACACTTTTAATCAATTTTGTTTCATTTTAATTCATACTTAGATCATTTTATTTTTATTTTGTCTCACTTATTTGAATCAACATTTTGACATAATATTTCATTCTTTAAATTTCTTGAAAATGTAGAAATAAATTTAAATTAAAAGGTTATAGCTTGTAGAATTTTATTTAGACAAAAAAAACAATTTCTAAAAATGAGTTATAAATAAACGAACTCAAAGAACACCGACTTTTTTTTTTTTGTTTTTTGATTAACAATTTGTAATAAAAAGGGAGGACAGCGACTACTTGACAGTTTTTAATGGTATTAATGTTTCATAATAATAATAAAAGAATATATGTTGATATAAATGAAGATTGAAAATGGAAAATTAAGGGTAAAGACCAAAGGGAAAAGTGACGTCGTTTTCACTCGGTTTAGTTTCGAAGTTCTCGGATGCTTCCATTTACGTGAGTTCCAACTCAGAATTTTCGTCACCGTATGACAACTCTCACTTTCCCCTCACCTAACACTCCCTCTCCTCTCCCGTCTCCATTATCCCCTTTTTTTTTGGCATTTTATGCTACTTTCTTATTTATATATAATTTATATTTAATAATAACGATTTTAATTTTTATTCTTTGTTTTTTAAGAATTATGCTTATTTTTTTTTTTGTAATTTATTTAATATTTTTTTTTTCCAAATCGCATTAGAATCATTGGTCCAAATTTAAAACAAAAACAAAAACAAAACAAAATAAGCTTTTTAGGTTTCAAAAACTATATAAATTGTTGTAGTTTTTAAATTTTGGTTTAAATGATGAAAATATATTTAAAAAGCAGCAAAACAGAGAAACATATAGGTGGAATTTTTTTTTTACTTGTATTTATTCATAAATAATATTTGTTACTATTATTATTAATATTGTCTGAAATAATTTCTTGGAATCTACTCAAATTTTAACTTTCTTTTTTGTTTAGTTTTATTAGAATATAACCATCGATTTTTGAAATGGTAATAGAAAGATGATTATCAATGTTAACGAGAAAGAAATTGAAATTTGCTTATACATAAAGATTTAATATACTCTAGAACTATGATAAACTAAATTTGAATTAAAAATTTTAAGAGGATATTTAGGATATGTTTAATATTTAATTAATAACATAGAAGAGGGTGAGAAAGAGAGCCTTGTTCTATAATAATGAAACTAATAAAAGTGGAGAAAAGAAACAATATATTAATGTTGGGAAGATGAGGCATGAGGCAGCTGGAGGGATAAGGACCACGATTGTTTTATCGTTTTCACATTTAATCTACATGCTTTTGTTCCAATCATTTAAGCTCTCTTTTTAGTTTAAATATTATTTTAATTTCGATTTTTATTCATTTTAATTTTCTGTACTTTCATTTAATCCCTTTACTTTCAACTTTCAACTTTTATTTATTTGAGTTTCATTCATCTATACAATTTTAAAAAGTTATCATTTATTTGTGTTAATTTTTATACGTGATGGAAACTCTTTAATATTATTTTATAACTACGTATCAACAAATTTTGTGAGTGAAGATGTATGATCAAACTATGATAGATACAAAGAAGATAAAAATAAAAATGAATGGACTAAAATAGTCCGCTCTTAAAAAATAGAGTAATTAAAATAGATATTATATGCGTTCAAATTAACAAAAATTAAAAGTACGAGAACCAAAATAAATGTTTTAAAAACAGAGAACAAAATGAAATTAAGTAAAAACTAATAGTGTTTTAATATTTTTTTTTTCTTTTTACAACTCTTTCCATTTATTTACTGTAGTGGGAAAAGGGGAAAAAAGTGGTTCAAACAACAAAATCCAATTTTAACTGCTAAAATAATTGCATTACGAAATCAACGTTTCTTTTTCTTTTTCTTTTTCTTTTTTTTTGATAAAATACGAAATCATACCTTATGATTGAACGTTCCATTCATCATATTGGTCACAACTTCAGTTACGCGTGAGCCAATCACCACAAAAAACGTGGATTATGATTTCATTTAAATTTGAGACTTTTTTTTTAGTCAGGATATGGTTAGTTAAATGAAAGATCACAGAAAAAATAATAATAATAAATAATAATAATAATAGTATATCGAACTTGTGATTTTTAAGCTGATTTCATATTCATAACTAATTTATTTACAATTTTATATTATAAATACAGAGGTTCACCTTCTCTATTATTTTCTTTGTTTTCAATTTTTACCGAGATATATCAATACTTCACCAAAACGAGTAAATAAGAATACGTTTGGTTGGAAACTTGGATTCTATTTTTTATTGAATCAAATGGATTTAGTGAATACGCGCCTTTGGTAGAATTTGAGAGATCTGTTTTTACACTGTTTTCGGATTCTGTACTCCAAACAGTAGAAATTCTGAAAACAACTTTTTTATGTTTGAAGTGTTTCCAAATTCAAAATTTAAAATTTTTGAGAGGCAGAACTACAAAGAATAAAAACTCTGATAAATATACTACTTCATATTATAAACTAATTTATGTTTTTTAAAATTTAAAAACATAATGTATTCTAAATTATATAATCTTGTAAAATAATAATTATACAAAATTCACAAAAAATGTTAATAAAATAATTAATATAAGTTTATATTAAATTAAATATTTAGCTTGTAACTCCTTCAAATTTACAAATATATTAATAATTTTTTAAATTGAGATCGAATTACCAAATTTACTATCAAACATATATCAAAAACACTGAAAACATAGAATACAACTCTGATTTTTATTTCAAATTTATATTTTATATTACCAGCCAAACGCATCTAGAACCCATGAAACTAATTTTTTTAAAAAAACATCATTTTCTTTTAAATTTACTTAAGAATTAGATATAAAAAGGATCCACGCTTCCAAGGAGGTAAACAGAACAACAATCATCACTTTATTAATTTTGAAACGAGTGGATTTTTAGTGTTTTCATTTTCTCTAAACCATATTCAATTTCAAAAACACCTATTTTATTATTGGTTAAGACACGATTTATTGAAGATAACCAAAGAAAACAATACAATGACTTCTTTTTAAAAAAATATACCGAATAATCAAATTATATTAATTATGGCACTTTTTGTATAATCCTATAATGTTTGCATTTGCAACTAGAATTAAGTATAGCTTAAGACATAATTAAGCTCACTAATAATAGAGACGGTTAGAGCAATGGTCAAACATCCCACTTTATTCACTCAATTATTGAGAGATTGAATCTACTCATTGCAAAATCCTCAATCTAAAATTATAATCTTTTTTTTTAAGATAATTAAAACAATAATCTTATATATCTCATGCACATGGATCTTCATGATCTTCAAGCCCCACGTCGTTGATTTTGCATAAAACCTATATATTCCACTAATCATTTATTTTAATTTACATTTTTTTTATTTATATACTTTAATTTTAGTGTAGCCTATTATTCCCTCTCTCTCTTTAGGGCAATGTCCAAACTCCATATAGTTTGATTAATTCTTCATTTTTAGGACACAATCTTGACAAGTATCTTTTATCTCTCCTACATGAGAGGGAGCATAAGATTGGCTTGACATGGTCTAATGGAAACTACATATTTTTTATAAATTAAAAAAAGGGGTTTGAAGAATTAATGAATCTTTTTAAAGTGTGCTTGATTTGTTGCTTAATTAAGTAAGGTTAGAGGGGTGATTAAGGGAGAAATTAATTAAATTGGAATATTATTCTTCATTAATTGAATTTTTTTTTTTTATGTATCTTAGTTTTGATGGGCACATGCTCTATTGGTCCCATAAAAGACCCTTCTTCAATGGTAGGAATTTGAGAGTTTTAGTTTGCACAAATTATTGTATGTTATAATTTCTGTTGCTAATGATGGGAAAATTATGAAATTATATGCATGGGTTGGTGGGGTCACAAGATCTCAAAGGACCTCTTCTTTTGTCATTTTTTTTCTTGGGAAAATCAGAATCTTAATATTTTTTACAACCCAACCAAAAAAAAAAAACCCATAATCTAAACTCTCACTTAGAGCCTCTAATTACCTTGTCAATCAATAACCCATAATCTCAACCAATTAATTCATCGTTTAAGTTTAGGGTTTGCATTTGGGTCTTTTAAGTTTTTTTTTTCTTCTTCAGTACAACATGTGGGGTGGAGAATCGAACTCACAATCTCTAGATTTGAGATATATGTAAATTATCGTTGAACTATACTCGCTTTGACATTTTGGTCTAAGTTTTAAAGTCTGAAAAAGAAAATAATTATAAAGAGGAAAAATTTTAAAGAGAAAACTTTAACATCTTTAAATTTTAAATATAATTTTTTCATTTTAAATTTTAAATATAATTTTTTCATTTAAGATAAATTAAAGATAGAAATTGCTCATTCCTTTCTTGTGTTTTAAAGGGTTTTTCAAATTTTTTTTTTCAATCGAAGTTCAATAAGCTGTTAAGACACCTATGTACGATCAAATGTTCGTGAGTTTGAATATCCACCTCACACGTTGTACTTAACAAAATTCAAATCTAACGGCATGAGATGATGAAAATTAGAACTTTCAATGGAGATTTGTATTTGGGTCTTAGGTTTATATATTCTTTAATCAATTATTAAGCTATATATACTCAAATTAGCTAATTAATTATACTTAGGAGGGGATTTAGGAGAAATTCAACAGGGATTTGCATTTGGTCTTAGGTTTAGGAGAGAAGGAGAAACTGCACCACTGGAAAATAAAAAAGGGAAATGAAATCAAAGTGAGCCATATACATATACATATATATATACTTATTTATTTATTATGGGGAAGAGAGATTACAAAACTAATTTAATATTAAGTAGTTGAAGGGAAAAGCAAAAAAATGGGATTTTGGGGAAGAGCCCTTTTAGGCTAAGATTAAAGATAACACACACCCACTCCCTTTCTTCAACCACCAGATTCGATCGCCTCTCTCTCTGGATCTTAAGCCCATTGAAAATGATGACTCATAAAGTTTTAAAAAATACTTTCACCCAACAAAAAAGAAAAAAAAAACCTCAAGAGAGAGAAGAAAGAGAGTTCAATGATTGATTATTTTTTGTCATTAAAAAAAAAAAAGGGTTCCATGAAAAAAAAAAAAAAAGTGTTAAGGACTTGCTATAAATAGAGACGCCCTTGCTAAGGGCTACATTCAACAGTTTTCACTACAATTCCAATTCTCCTCTCTCTCAGAAGGGAAAGAACAGCTTCTGTATTGTTCTTTTTTTCTTTCTTTCTTTCCCTTTTCTAAGAGAGAGCTTTAAGCTACAAAATCAATGGCGATTGAGATTGAGATCGAAGCAAAGCCAACGGTGGAGCTCTCCAAAGTTGCAGTCTCCGACACTCACGGCGAAGACTCGCCGTACTTCGCCGGCTGGAAAGCTTACGACGAAGATCCTTACCACGAATCAACCAATCCCWCCGGCGTCATCCAAATGGGCCTCGCAGAAAATCAAGTAAGATTAACAAACACCAAAAAAAATCTCAACTTCTTGTGTTTTTCGTCGTAAAGTCTCAATTTTTTTAACTGGGTTGGCGTTGGATTTTYGTAAACAGRTGTCTTTCGACTTGTTGGAGGAGTATTTGGAGCAGAATTGTGAAGGGGGAGCAGCTAATTCTAATTCTAATTCTTCTGGGTTCAGAGAAAATGCCTTGTTCCAAGATTACCATGGGCTGCTCTCTTTTAGGACTGCAATGGCTAGTTTTATGGAGGAAATTAGAGGTGCAAGAGCCAAATTTGATCCCAATAGAGTTGTTTTAACTGCTGGTGCCACTGCCGCCAATGAGCTTCTCACTTTCATTCTCGCCGACCCTGGCGATGCCTTGCTTGTCCCCACTCCTTATTATCCTGGGTAAGAATAAATAAATAAATAAATAAAACTGTTCATTTAATTTCATGCACTAATATTATATATATTTTGGTCGGAGAATTTATGGGTTTTTTTTTCTTGGGTAAATTTCAGATTTGACAGAGATTTGAGATGGAGAACTGGAGTGAAAATTGTACCAATTCACTGCGACAGTTCAAATAACTTTGAGATTACTCCCCAAGCTTTGGAAGCGGCTTATAACGCTGCAGTGGCCATGAATATCAAAGTTAGAGGAGTTTTGATCACGAACCCATCAAACCCACTTGGCGCCACCATCCAACGGTCCACAATCGAAGACATTTTGGATTTCGTGACACGCAAAAACATCCACCTCGTATCCGACGAAATCTACTCCGGCTCTGTCTTCTCCCCGGCCGAGTTCACCAGCGTCGCCGAGGTTTTGGAATTCCGCGGCTACAAAGACGCCGAGCGGGTCCACATCGTATACAGCCTCTCCAAGGACCTCGGCCTTCCGGGGTTCAGAGTCGGCACGATTTATTCGTACAACGATAAAGTCGTGACGACGGCTCGGCGGATGTCGAGCTTCACGCTCATATCTTCCCAAACGCAGCAGCTTTTGGCGTCCATGTTGTCGAACCGGAAATTTACGGAAAAGTACATTAAAATGAACCGGGAGCGGCTGAGGAAGCGGTATGATATGATAATTGAAGGATTGCGAACCGCTGGAATCGAGTGCTTGAAAGGAAACGCCGGTTTATTTTGTTGGATGAATTTGAGTCCATTGCTGAAGAACAAACCAACCAAAGAAGGAGAGATTGAGCTTTGGAAATGCATACTGAAGGAAGTGAAATTGAATATCTCGCCCGGTTCATCGTGTCACTGCTCTGAACCGGGTTGGTTCAGAGTTTGTTTCGCCAACATGAGCGAGGAGACTCTAGACGTTGCTCTTAAGAGAATACATTGCTTCATGGAGAAAATGAAGAAGGAAGAAGCAAATATCTAAAAGAAAAAATTAATTAATTTTTTTTTTTTTTACAATGGTGTGAAAGGAGAGAAAAAAAACCATTGTGATTCTTTTGTGTTGACATTGCCCATTTCTTGGAATTTGGGGTGTGTCTTCATTTATACTTTATTTTATGATTGACTGAGGGAAAAAAAAATCCTTGTTTTCTTGCTTTTTAAAAGCAAGTTTGGTTTCTCAGTAAAAAGAAAATGAAAAGTTCTATTTTTCGGTGATATGAAATATAAATACACTTCTGTTTCTCTCTTCTTTGAAATAATGAGTTGGAAAAAAAAAGTTTAAGATATTTTTCAAGCAATTCACCTGTAAATGTCCCCTTGGTCAGACTCTCACCAATCACCATAATTCTGTCAGAGGAAAAGGAAACAAATACTTTCTCTCTCATGCTGACAAATGTCAACACAGGAGAGAGAGAGAGAAATGGAATATATTAAAATTCAGTTTTTCTTTTTTCTTCTAATTAGCAATATTTTATTATTTCTAAGCAAGCTTTAAACACTGATTTTACTTTCTTTTTTTTTTTTAGTAAAGATTTTACTTTAATTAAACACCCGAAAAGTACTTGTATATATAATTGATCATTTTCTACAAATAGTTCTTTGCCGACTAATATCAACCACCTAGCTTTCAATCTGACGTGGTATTTTCTTATTTATTTATTATTCTAATTTGGTCAACTAGACTCTTAAGACTAATTAAATGTGTCTGAAAGTTGTAAGGTTTCTTTTTCTCAAATCATTCAGAAGTAAATATTTTGATAGTTAACTTATAATTTTCTTATTAACTTATAATTAGAGATTAGTCGATTGAAAGTTAAACATATATTGAGAGATTGAAAAGATATCAGTTTCGTTCATAATCTGATAATTAAATTTGTTTTCTAGGTACAAAACTCAGGCTTTGGTCTTTAGATATAGTTGTGAATATGATGAATTGGGTGTAAATTTATATTAAAAAAATAAACCAAAACATAATATATAATAATAATAATTTTGAAAAAAAATAAGTTTTTTCAATAATAATTTAATTTCATTCTTTTATACTTTTGAAACACTGTCACAATATTAATTTGCACAATTGAACATATAATTTGAAAATTTGATAGGAAAAGTATACACATATATATAAATAATTTGAGACACCTAATTTATTATTAATTTGATAGGAAAAGTATATACATATATATAAATAATTGAGACACCTAATTTATTATTATTATTATTATAAAGTCAAAGAGTTTCTTATTTCTCATTCATTTGCGCTAATGAAATTTTAACCTAATTAGTTTTGTTCCCTCTACTTTTAATTATTGTCCATCTTAGTATTTGTACTCTTGAAATATACGTGTTCCCCTCCTCTCGTTATAGGGGACCGTTTTAATCCCTTCATTTTATTTTTCATTTCATTTTATCACAATTTCAGCAATACAATTATACTTTAAATTTTTTATTGAAATGGCTGTAGCCATAACTTTACTAAAAAAATTTCATTATATATAAAATTTGTATTAAATTTTTGGAAACATGAAAAAAAATTATCTCTTTTTAAAAGTGCATAGACCAATGTATATTTTAAACTATAAAGACTAAAATAAAACAAATGTTACAAATACATGGACACAAATAGTATTTAAACCCAAAATAAAATATAAACTTATTTAATTTGCAAAATTGATCGCTAGCATAAATTACTTACCAAGTAGCACACATACAATCGAATGAGAGATTATTATTAAAGCAAATAAACATATAATAATAAAGATAGAATTAATGGGAAGAAACGTCATGGGTACTCTGAAAAATTTATTCCTTTTTACTTGCCACTTTGGTATCTTATTTTATTTTTATATAACATGTAGGGGTGGGAGTTTAAACTCATGTCATCTTGGTCAAAAATAGGTGTCTTGACCATTTGAGCTATGCTCAGTTTTGACCCACTTCAATATTTTATTAAAACTAACGTGGGCACAAAATTTACTTGCTCGGATTTGGATCACCCTGCATAATAGAAATGAGCACTCTCTCGCGCCCAAATTAATTTTCGCCCTAACTATTCTCTCTCGAGTGTACCTCACATATTCACGTGTATCTAAAGATGAATTTACCTTCAGTATTTATAGGTGTCAGACGGTTAGCACCATGGTACACTCTCTAGAAAACTAGGCGGACTACCTGGTATACTGGCGAGTAGGGAATTAATAAGCAGTTTTCCGAGCCTCTACCATCTGATATTATGACCTCCTCTGATCGGTATGGAAGGATAGTCGATTGGTTGGCTTAAATCATTCACAGTACATTTATTCAGATGACATACCAACTCCTCGTCATAGACATTTGCCTTGCCATTTTTCTGATATTCTCCTTCCTTCCGTGCTAATGTAACTTTTTACTCAGGGATAAAACAACTCCCTGCTCATGATGTGACGTGGCAAATTGGCATTGAATTAGATTCCTAATTTCTCTCTCCATTTTAGAAGGTCATTAATTAATTAAATCTCTCCCACTGGCCGCATTGTGTTTCTTAATTTATTTTACAACAGTTATAATATTTGGTAGATTTTGAGATTTTATTTATTATTATTATTTTTGTATTTTTTACCGCCAAGTCCTTTTAAAAAATGAGTTCAAAATACAAAATTCCTTTTTTAAGTTAGGAGGGCTAATATTGTCCATTTCCTTAAATGCATTAAGATTGAATATATGTATGTGTCTGAATTTTGGATAAGGTTGAGATAATAGTTGTTGTTGCAGTTATTGAAAGTGCTACGAAAGTCACCGACTATTGGGAAACAACCAATTTTGGGCCAAGTCAACCATTAGTAGTTGACTATGAAAATAATTTAATATCTTCTCCCGGTACTTCTTTTTAGTATAACATTTCGAAATCACGACCTACTGATTCTACATTTTTATATTAAACTTTGGTCGTTAATAATGATAATGTCGGGGTATTTATGGGAGTGATTATTTTTTTCTATAACAAATTAAAAGTTACGATTATTTTTTTAATGTGCTTTACATTTATTTTTTAGTTTAATTTTAATTTGAATAATGATGTTTTTCTAAAATTTTAAATATTTAATTATACTTAAAAATATATGTTATTTATATAATAGCAAATTGAGATTAAGTGATAATTTGGATCAACGTGATACAATAAAATATACCAACCGAATAAAATAAGGGATAGACCAATATATATATATATATATATATATATATATATATATATATATATATATATATGTTAAAATTTTATCTCGATCTCTAAACTTGAAAAAAAATTTCCATTTTGGTTTTTAAACTTTTTTTTATTCTATACTTAACTTTGCAAGAAATTATTTTGAGCCCTTAACTTAAAATATTCACTTGATTTTAACAAACTAACATAGTTTCGAATAAATCTGTTAATGGGTTTATATCGAAATGTCTTTTAGCTATATAAGTTAGTTAATGTGAGTATTGAGTAAATAAATATATAATTTGTTTTAAGTTGAACCAAAATAGAAAATGTTGAAAGTTTATTAATCAAAATGAAATTTAAATCGTCAAAGCGATGATAGTTCAACCGTAATTGACATAATAATTTATGTAAGTTTGATCTGCAATCCCACCCCACATATTACTATGTTAGTACTAACAAAAAAAAAAAAAACAGGAGAGATAAATACTAAATAATGAATTGAATATATCCAAGCTATACTCATGCAAGGTTTTGAATACCGAGGTATCAATTTCACAGAAATATCAATAACATGTTGATGTTAACGGATCTTTTTAAAACTCCGTAAAAAACATTTAATTCAATAATTTTAAATAAGATAAATTGTTAATGTTAATATC
>NW_019105006.1:25665-40911 GCF_001995035.1 Momordica charantia
GGAGATAGTTCTAAAACCTTTGCCAACATGTGGTTTAGCTATTTATTGACTCGACGATTGTCTATGTATTTTCAAAGTCAAATTTGCATTTATTCTCTGAATATTCTGTCATTAATTCAGTACCATTTCTTGTTAGTTAACTGAGTTACCACTTCGGTGGTTCTAAGTGTTGCCTGAAATTAAAACTATCGTGTCGAAGCTTCTTAATACTTCAGGCAGGACTAGGAGACACTGTCTACGAAATGCCGAATGCGTGGTATAACTCATTTAAGTTCATGTGGTTAGTCTTTTATTAAAGGATACTGAGTTCTGATGTTTGATTTTATAGATAGAGACTAAAACCTAGGAAGGGCATGGCAGTCACATGGTCATAGGTTTAAGACCAAAGTGTTATGGTGTCAAATTTCAAATGATAGCCCTAGTCTCAAAGAATAGACTTTGAGGGCTTGATGAATTTGGGGAACAAAAAAATATAAATTTGTAAAGTAATATCATCATATTATAGTAATTAGATTTTTTTTTTCTAAACGTCCTTTTTATGTTATTGACTTCCTCAGTTGTTAAAACATCTCATATGTTCTGTTTACTGATTCCCAGAGCATAAGACAAAATTAATGGCATCCAAGTTGACTCAGTTACAGTCCAAGGCCACTCAAGCATCACGATTTGTGTTAAAGAATGGGTGTTCCTACTACAAGCAATTGTTGGAGCAAAACAAGCAATTTATTCAGGAGCCAGCTACAGTGGAGAAATGCAACGAGCTTTCTAAGCAATTATTATACACTCGCCTTGCTAGGTCATACTTTCTACACTCTCTTTATATTGGAATATTGTTTGACTTAACGCTTCGCATCTTTTTGGAGTTAGGAAATGGTACCCATTCTTTCCCTTAATCATGTTGGACCACATTTTATTTGGTCTGTTGGTGCAGTTAGAAGGTTACCTATTTTTAATATCATCCGTGCTCAGTAATTTGTGCTCTTTAGTTTCGTTGTCTTTTAAAGTTTCCCTATTTTTCATTCAACCTTACATTTTTCTTTTCAATATATGGTAATAAATACTATTCTAATCCATATTACTGGATGAATGCAAGCAGTTTTTTTTTTTTTGGCTTTTAATCAATGTTAGATTCTGCCTCGTTGAGTCCCTTTTTATTTATTTATTAATTAATTAATATAAATGTTGTGTGGCACTATTGTGCTGCAGCACCTTCTTGAGTTTTTGGCAACTGTTTAGAGGAAAAATAAGTCAATTGATTGTAGGAAAGATTTAAGGAAACGCTTATGTGCCAATGTGTGATGGTATTGCTGGCTCTAACAACAAAATTCTTGTCCTTTTAAGATTTTTCAATCATATATAGCATTAGCATATTGGATAATAATTTTTTTTCACATTGATGTCCAACGATTTACTTTATGTATAGAACAATATTTAGAGAGCTTATGATTATTGAAAGACACTTTGAACTCATCAATACACTACTATAAATACATAATGGTGTTTAGGGCCTTAGGCACAAGTACTTTTTGAAATTTCAGGAATATTTACTAGTGCTTTCTGAAGAAACGCATAATAATAATTTTAAAAAATGTGCTCTTTGTTTATAATTTTGTAGTGCCTGAGAATTCACATTTATTTTTATTATGAACTTCCTTTTGTTTATTTATGATACCATATATATTATACAAAATAATCATAAAATTGGACATACACGAGCTCGACTAGAAAATCATTTTTTAACAACCGAGATACTCTGATGTATTCTTTTCCCTGTGAGCCATATAACTTTCCCCAGTGAATTGTAGTCAAATTTGTTTTATTGTTGTGGTCATGTCGTGAGAATATCTTCTTCTGTAGTATTGTAGTAAAAAAAAACCATCATTTAAGGTAAATTTAAAGGATTTTGAGAGAATGGCCTCAAATTCCATAGTGACCACCTACCTAGAATAATTTACTATGTGTTTCTTTGGCAACCGAATGTAATAGGGTATGGTTGTTGTTGAGATTAGTCGAGGTATGAGTAAGCTGGATCGGACACTCACGGATAAAAATATATATATAATGTAGGCAAATAAATATTAGAAAATTATTTGTGTGGGATATCATTTTGACATGCTGCATCTTATCGATACAGTCTTCCAGGTCGGTATGAGTCCTTCCATAAGGAACTCGATTGCGTAAAAAATTTATGGAAGAACAGACAAGAGCTGAAGGTGGAAGATGCTGGTATTGCTGCTCTATTTGGGCTCGAATGCTTTGCATGGTTTTGTGCTGGTGAAATTGTGGGAAGGGGATTTACTTTCACAGGATACTATGTCTGAGGTTCTTCACTTGGTAAAACAATGTCTTCAGTTCATCCTTAAGCTTTGCTTTCCTGCAGTTGTTTGTACCATTCGAATAACTCGAATTCTGCATGAAATTTTGTTGTTTTTTCTGCAAAAATTTTTCTGAAGTTGAGTACTTGGGCGAGGAAATCAGTTTACTTAATAATCCATGTATCCGAAGTAACTTGGATGGATAATGATGCTGTTACTCTGCCTGCTTCCTGTTTTGAATCTTGATAGAAAACTTTCAATTGTGAGTTCATACCCTCTCTTTATTCCATCTTTTAAGTGAATCAGATACTCAATTGAAGTGGTTGATTTAAGGTTTTCATCAAGAAATCCAATCACTCCATCCTCATTTACTCATGAAGAGAAAATTCAAAATAGATATCTTTTATGGATGCGACAATTTATGTGTTAATTTCTTGCCCCTGTATGTGAGGGTGTTATGCCTGTAACTTTTGACTGGAACTTCACATTTTCCTTTGGAAATGTGAGAGGGAATAATATAGTCTTTGCAATTTTGTTAGATTGCCACCTATAATAGGCAGAGCTAGAAATTTATTTTATTTTATTTTAAAAAGGTAAAATTTACGATGGTACTTTTAGGATTCTCTCTCTCTCTTTTTTGTACTTATGAACTAGTCAGGTCTATTTAGTTTTTATATTTCACATTTTTTAATAGGTTTTTTAACTTTTAATTAGTGTCTAATATTATATTGTTAATTCATATAACACAGCACGCTAACGATGTATGTATTGTTGGGGATTTTGTAGTAGGTTGATTTCAGTATTATACTTGGCACACAATATTGAAAATCATGGACTCATTATAATTTTTTAAAAATACAATGACTAAGTAGATATAATTATAAATAAAATAGATATAATTATAAAAGTTTATTTAAAAAACGTAAAAAGTTCTAGAGACTTGGTAAAAATATTACCATGATTAAATTATCATAATTTTAAATGTTAAAAGACGAATATAAGAATAAGATAAAAATAACAAATGAATATTTATATAATGATAATTGGTGCAGGTCAACTTATCTTATTAGCGCGTAGAGAAACTGCCACAGTGCCACTGATGCACGACTTCGGTAGCTTTGACTGCCACCTGGCAAATGGAAAATACTTCCATACCCCGCTCCTCCTCTCATACACATGGATCCTTAATATTTTATTTTCGAATTTTCCTTTAAAAATATATATATATATATAATTTTTTTAATTTTCTAATTTCTCAAACTTTCTTTTTTCTTTCTTTTTTTAATCTCTACTAGGGTACTTCATTTTTTCGTATAGAGATGAACTTGTGGAGGCTTGCCTCTATTAGAATTCCGTGTGAGAGAGATAAGAGATATTTTATTTTCCGAGACAAGGATGTATAATACGTCCCTCAAATGAGATTGATGGATGGTTTTCAGAACTTTTCTTTTCAGAACTTTTCCTCAAATGAAGAAGATTTAATTGTACATGACAATTAAGTATTTAATTATAAATTATTTAAAAAGTAATATTAATGAATATTCCTTACAATAATTGATCCCAAAATTTCATGAAGATGGAAAATTAAATGGGACGGGACGAAGAAACCTTCTTCATCCCCCTCATCCCAACTAGCCGGGAAAACTCATAATCTTTATGTGTTTTAAAAAAATTAAAAATATCTTAAAGATATCAGAATTCAAAAGATATCAATAATTCAATCTTTTAATGCCAACTTTTTAGAGAGGAGATGATTTCTAGTATTAATGCATAATCATTCAATTTGGCATGTAATCTCAATTTATTATTATTATTATTATTATTATTATTATTATTATTATTTTATGTTTATTTCGCCACTAGACCCATCTTTTAAGATGTAATTGGATCATTTTTTTAATCTTTTATTCCCTAAATTTTAACTAAAAAATTTCGGGAAAAAAAATGATATAATGACTTTTTAATTTTATCATTTCATTTATCTTAAAATAATTATTTACATGTGTCACTTTCCCACGAGTTAAAAAGAAAATGATTATTTTTTATTCGAAAAGGAAAACTAATTTAAAAAGGGTGAAAAAAGAGGCAGAAAGTTGTTTGCCTGAACTTTCCTTCTTGTCTCATGCGATTTATCAAAAACTGTTGGGATCTAATCAAGATTGAGACCAAATTGGATGAAATAAATAATTATAAAATTAGTAAAGGCCGGTTTTATAGTTATTCGATTTTCTGTTTCTGTAAAACAAAAATCATATTTGATAAATATTTTTTTTATTTCTAACAACACTGTGAGAGTCGAGATACCTTCCCATCTTGGTCCTACAAAATATTTTATTCCGCATCTCCACCTCATTTTTCGAATATTTTTTTACAAAGAAAATTATCAATTTAGTAAATAATTTATGTTATTTATAGACTTTAATAAACAAAAGAGAGTATATATAAATTATATCTATTTTACTGAAGAATTATTATGGAATATATGTTGGAATATACTAATAAAAATATCTATCCTATAACATTTTAGAGAGTATATGTTTACTATATATAAAAATATCTATTGAAACTAAAAGTGGAAAAGAAATAATAGAGGAAAGAAAATATTAAAATATCGAAAGAATATTGAATTAATGAGTAATAATATAAAATCTTTAGTAAATGTAGGAATATTTTGTCTTATAATAAAGGTGGATGGATGAAATTAGAAAGGAGTAATATGGTAAAAAAAAAATCCAAAGAATCTAGAAAATATATATTTTAATATAGGAATATAATTTACTACGTGGAATTTGCAATTGAATTCCTAAAGGAAATTGAGAAGGGTGATTTGGTCAATATAAAAGTCAGCGAGCCATGATGGGTGGGTTACCTTGAACCTTCCCGCACCTAGGTCTTGCCGATCTGCCACGCTTAAAGTTTGATCAGTACACGAAAAACAAAGTCCCTTTCAGAGGCTCTTTCTTCGGCCGGAGCTCCGTCGCGATTCCTTGTCGTCCTCCGTCCTTTCACTTTCTCTCCATTACCATCTCTTCTTCGATCGTATAACTTGATTTTTATTTCTCAACATAATTCAAATTCCTATTCTTCGTCTCTCGGAGGGAGGATTTTTCTTTTTGATGGTTTTTTTGGCGGATAATTGTCCCGCTAGTTGAAGATTTTCCCGCGTTGAGATCTGGTTTTGGATTCCTACAACGATGCTGCACAAGAGCTTCAAGCCTGCAAAATGGTATGGTTCCTTCTTCGAACGCGTTTTAAGTGTCTGATACTTTTTGGTTTCTGCAAAAAATCGACTCGTTGTCGATTTTTTGTTCTGCGGGTGATTGCGAACGAGATGGTCTAGGAATTCCGTGGATTTTTGTCTCTTTGGATTTAATTTCAGCGTCGTTATTGGATTGTTTGACTTAACTGTTCGATCAATCAATCGAATTTGAGGGAAATTCGTTTTTCATTTGAATTATGTTGAATTGGCTCGGTGCAGCAAGACATCGTTGAAGTTAGCGGTTTCGCGGATTAAGCTTTTGAGGAATAAGAAAGAAGTCCAGGTCAGGCAGCTGAGGGGAGAATTGGCGAAGTTGCTCGAGGCTGGACAGGACCAGACTGCTAGAATTCGGGTATTGTATTGTTATTCTTCATCTCTGAAATTGATTGTATGAATATGTTCTTGGATTTGCTTGTGTCTTTATCAAGCCATCACTGTCTTAGAGACCTAATGTCATATCGGAAGATGAACTCTGTCCTCTGTATGATTCACGCGTCAACTTGATGAATTCTGCTCGAACTCCCATTTTCTGAAGAATATATGTTTCCGTCTTTGTTTCAGGTTGAACACGTTGTTAGAGAAGAGAAATCAAAGGCAGCTTATGAACTCATTGAAATATTCTGTGAACTAATTGTGGCACGCATGCCAATGATCGAGTCCCAAAAGTATGTCAACTTTTTTTAGAAATAATTTTTTTCGATTTCTCAATAATTGTGTACTTTAGTTTCAGAATATGAATTTGTATGTCAATTCCATATGAATTCTGATTCCCCCACCCCACCCCCACCAGTGATGTTTATATTAACTTCTGATTTGCATTAAGAAACAGTAATTTCGAAGAATGACTATGACTTATCCTTATGTGTAAATTTGTTAATTCCATCTATGTTAACACGTCCAGAAATTGCCCGATAGACTTGAAGGAAGCAATCGCGAGTGTTATATTTGCATCGCCCAGATGTGCGGATATTCCAGAGCTTATGGATGTTCGAAAACACTTCAAAGCAAAATATGGAAAAGAATTCGTCTCAGCAGCAGTGGAGCTACGCCCAGAATGTGGAGCGAATCGCATGGTAAATGTGTTAGCTGTTTTGCCGTTCATGAGTTTGGGGATTGTGAATTCTATCTATGAAAACATTTCAGTCCCATTGACTTCCCTTTTCATTTTATTACAACTTTCCAGTTGGTTGAAAAAATGTCTGCTAAAGCACCAGATGGACAGACCAAACTTAAAATCTTGACTGCAATTGCCGAGGAACATAAAATCAAATGGGACCCCAAAACATTTTGTGATAGCAGCAACCCTCCAGCTGACTTGTTGGTAAAATTTATCGTTATCAATTTTTTTAATAAATGATTTCCTTTACTGTTCAAGGTGAATTTTTATCGTAGTGAGAATTTGCCTGAGTTATTTTATTTGAATGTTGAATTTCCATTTTATTAATACGAGTTATGAACTTTACCGAGCAGAATGGACCAAATACTTTTGGACAAGCCAGTCAAATACAGAGGGGGGAGCCTATTGGTGGCCAACCCTCACTTGATCACAATAACAGGGGATCTGCTAGTGTTCAAGTTCCATCTAAATCAGATGAGGGGCATCGAATACCTGAAAAGTCCCCTGAGCACAATTTGAGACCAACGCTTCATTCCCAGAAATCCAACTTTACTAATGACTATACCAATCAAAGCAACATCACTGGCCATCGTATTCCAGAAACAAGATCTTCTGGTGCGTGAAAAATACTTTGGATTTGATAATCTTCATTTTTTCCCTCTCTCTATATAGAAGATCATTACTTTGGCTTGGATTTGTAACAATCAGATATATATTGATGCTCTGATATGCAGAAATGAATGCAGAGGGGACGCATAGGCACACAAATTCTGGTGATCAGAATAATTACTCTTCAGGCAGGCAGCATTGGAATATGGATTTCAAGGATGCTACATCTGCGGCTAAGGCAGCTGCTGAATCTGCAGAATTAGCTAGCCTTGCTGCCCGAGCTGCTGCAGAACTTTCTAGTCGTGGAAACATATCCCAATCGTCCTCTTCAGGGTTTCAAAAATCTTCATCTTATAATTTAAGGGCTGAAGGACCTCAAGAATATGCTAACTTAAATTTGCAAGATCAACAACTTCCTAAAGACCAAGTTGTCAGTGCCCCTCATAGAAGTTCTATCATGGATGATAATAGGAGAGAGAATGATGCAAGAAGATTTATGGGGGACGATGACAAGAAGTTACGTTATCCGTCTTCGGGTGCTAGTAATATTGATGCTAACGCATCTGGAACTAATTTCAATGCATCAGATAGATACTCTTTCAAGAATTCATCCGAATCTGGGTTTAACGACTCTCTTGGTAGTAGTGCAAGTGTGGAGAAACAACCCAGAAAATTTGATGCTAGCACATCTGTAAATAATTTCAATGCATCAGATAGATACTCTTTCAAGAATTCATCCGAACCTGGGTTTAGCGACTCTCTTCATAGTGCAACTGTGGAGAAACAACCCAAAGACTATGATTCTAACACATATGTAACTAATTTCAATGCATCAGATAGATACTCTTTCAAGAATTCATCTGAACCTGGGTTTGGTGACTCCCATAGTAGTGCCAGTATGGAGAAACAACCCAGAAACTTTGATGTAGAATATGTTAGTGATCGGCCATCTGGTACAGGTTCTGAAAGAACTAGTTACTATGAGGATGTGAGGATTGGAAATGATTCAAATAGAGTGCCTTCCTACGAGAAGCCAATGATGGATACTTATGACAACCCTTTTGCCATGGATAAACCTAATGATAGTGAGACTGTTGATACAAGTTTTAATGATCATGCCAGTGTGGTCTTTGATGATTATGGTCCAGATGATGATTATGTCCCAGACTATGATTACCAGATAAGAGAATCTATTCTGGAGCTTTCATCCCCTGAGGGAACGGTGCCGATAAACTCATCAGCGACAGATGATACTTGGATCTTCAAGCAAAACAAGAATGATCCTCCTGAGAAGTCTGTTTCACACTCGCAAATTTCTGATGAGCGTACTTCTTTGTTTGCTGGAAATTCAAGAAGTTTTGAAGATCCTTCCCATTCTGATGACTTGTTGCCGGCAACTTTTGACCATTCAGATGGACCTAGTTCTGAAAGTGAGGAAGAGGTGAAAGAATCTGGGATCATTGGTAAAGAAGACTCTATCGAATTTTCTAAGAAACAGAATTTGTACTCTGAAAAACCAGAATGGATTCAGGACATTAGCCATGTATCATTGGGATCTTCAGATGAGGAGAACAAAAGCATGCCATCTCATCGCCTCTCTTCCGACATTCCCCTTGTCCATGGATCCAAGGAGAAAGCCAGCCCACCAAGCTCTCCTGATATCATACAAGATACTAAAATACTAGAAGAATCAACTTCAGAAGTCTACAGTCCCTTGAGTTTTGGGAAACTGAAGGGTGGCCTAAGAAATCAAAAGAGTAATAGGCCTCCATATGCAATCAATTCATCAACAAGTGATTTACCATCCAAACAAACATGTGGAAACGATGACGCAAGAACTGAGCAGTCTACCTCAATTCCTTCTTCTACAGCTAGGACTTCGTTTAGATCAAATGCTTCCAGTGAAGGGACATATGGTAGAAGTGTAGAAGAAAAACCAGATGAAGAGAAGGGCTCACAGGCCAAGCTTAATAGCAATTATTCCAATCTTGAAGAGTCTAAGGACAGGTCCTCTGATTATACTCTTAGAAGCGATGAAGAGTCATACAGTGACAAAATGCGCAATGAAATATCTAAGAAGCCAATCCCAACAAGAGTTGCAGTTAAGTATCCTGGTTTCCACGATGATGATGATTCTGAGGAAGATTCACATACACAAAATGTGAAAAATAGTCCTCATCGACTTATTGGACTTTCTAGACGGACCACAGCATCTCCTAAAACTCCGAGTTCGTATGTGGAGGACTCATATGGGACACCCACGAGTCATGACGACGTAACCGAGCAGAAAGCTTCAAGGAGTTACTATTCATCCCCAGCTCCATTGAAGGCGAAGACTGGAACAAGAACCTCCAGTCGCTTAGAAAGTTCAGAGCAGCCCCAATCATCTAAACCTTTCAAGCAAACTCCTGAAACTAAGATGCCCTTGAATGAGGAAAGGTTGAAATCTTCTGCAAAGGAACAGCAATCCAATTATCCTCCAGAGTTAGATAGGCAAGGAAATTCTGAGAGTTCAAAGTTTTCTTCTGCAAGGGAGACGACTACAGCTTCAGTGAAGACTTGGGCTCAAACAAGAAACTCTCATTACTTGGCAAACTCTGAGCAGCCGACTCAATCGACGAAACCTTCCAAACCAATTCCTGAAAGTAAAAGGTCTTTCCATGAAGAAAGATTAACATCTTCTACAAAGGAACTACCATCCAATCCTTCCCCGGAAGTAGAAACACAAGGCGACTCCGAGAGTTCAAAAAGGGAGAAGATGAAAGCAGTTCAGAAAGCTAGTCATGTTCACCCAAAGCTTCCTGATTACGACGACTTTGCAGCACACTTCCGTTCACTCCGACAGAATTACAAGTAAATCCAGTTCCTTAGCATTGATTATACATGCACATACTTATTTTTTTATTTATTATTTCAAATTGGCCATGGTTTTTTTGTTATATAGTTCTTGTTCATGCGTCATACCTCTGAAGGATACATTAGGTGAGCAGTTTAATGTATACTATTTTCTCACACTTTGACTAATGTTTTTTAGTTTGAGTTCATAACAAGAGTTATATTTTCTCTCATATTTAATCGTTTATATTTTTTTTCTCACACTTGGAAACTAAGATTTTACTTTGAGGTAGACATTCATATGGTAGAAGAGTTTTCCACGTAAGACATGTTATTTCATCTTGGAAATGGCTGCTTCTAACTCTGACTTAGGAAAGAATGAACTGAGCTTTAATGTTGATAAAATGCAATATGCTCTCTGTACTTGAGTTGTTCGATGAAAAAGAAAAGGTAGCATTTGAAAATTTGAAGGATTAGGTTACCCGTTGTGTACATAAATTGTTCACAAATCCCGACAACAACGAACTTACTCGAACCGAATCTATCCTATAAGTTGTACAACTGTATCCTTGAGTTCTAACCAACCTTCTAGGAAAAAATTTGTACAAGTGTTATTTCGCCAGTTATCTCTGCTTTTTTACTGTAGGTTTCTCAAATTATTTGATAATTCTGAGAACAATTATTTCTTTGCATTTTAAATTATCATTATGATCCTCTTTTCATTTGTGAAAAAGAAAGCCCTCGAGGCTTAGTTTTATGATTCTCTCTGCTATTGATTTTTTCCTGTTCTTTTCTGCCGGCAATCTTTTCAGTAAGAACATCGAGCATTTTCTTTATGAGAGACAAATTAACATTTAGATGTATATTCATTTTGATGTGTATTATATGTAGTAAAATTTTGAAACTGGCTTGTTTGGAAATCAATTCTTACATAAATTCAAAAAGAATTTGATCTCTACATATTATTTTTTCTCCTAGAGACTATGGCTAACAAACAATGTTCCCAGATAAGAGGCATAAAATTCCCATATAATATCAGCTTATTCATCACATTGTTCCTTCAACATCTGTTTCAATCTTCCATATTGTAGTTGAAACAATGGAGGCCGATGGGAAGCAAGTTGACTATATTTTGTGAGTACTGCAACCTGCGTCTTCTGATGTCAGATCCTCTTTCCAATTCTCAAACTCGGATCCACCAAAAACCAATTGCTTCATTCCGACATAGCTGATTTGCGAAGATTTTAGAGGTACATAAAGAGTATTAGTTAACGTAAACGTTATGGAAAAATAATGCAAAACCAAAACCCAAAAAGAGCTGATTTGTGTACAAGAGAGCGCAAATATAAGCAATATTGTTTTGTTACCAGAACATGAATCTATAACATAGTTGACTGGGAGCAGACAATTGGAAGAGTAAAAGTACTGCATGGAAACTAGGTTTGGGCAAGTAAATGTTGGTTACAAGTGTAGTCGAAACTTACTCGGAGCTTATTTGGGTTAGTGCATTTATCAGAATATCTAGAAGCAACGGTTCGCTCGTCCCGATATCAACCCTGTGCATAAGATAAGTTGGTACGTGAGAAAAAAGAACTGGTAGTTTGAAACTTGAAACGGAAGAGAAACATCAAGAAACATTCGATTGAGACTTGATACCATATACGAGCCAAGTTGTCCTGAACCTCAAAATCCCCGATGTTATAAAACGTGGTTGGAGTAACATTGGCTCCCTCAATAGCATCATAACTTGGTCGATTATCCAAAGGAGATTGAGAGAGCTGCAGAATTAACTTATATGAGCAACAAGCGAATGGTGATGTATGTGATTTGAAGTTCACTGATTTTCCATGTAAAACACCATGCAATCCTTTCAACAACTTGAAACAGGGCATAGCTAACGGACGTAAATGCTCAAATTCTAAAGAGTGATATCGAAATTTACCTGCATATTCATGGAATTACATCCACCAAGACGTCCAATGATGTGCCATGATCTTATGGTCTGTGAACAAAGATAAATCTAATTTTCACTGAAGTTTTTTTAGACAGAAACTAACATAGCAGAAACAAGAACTTACATCACAAATTAAGGTGATATCTTTTGCCAATGGAGTGTTGTAGAATTCAAACCATATATACGAGTTTGAGAAATCGAACCTGGAAGAAGCATTGACAACTCATACGTCCAATTCCAAACCAAAGAGACAACATATGTAATCAAAATTGGGAGAATAACATGCACAACTATGCTACAAGAAAAGCATTCAACAGAAAGTTTCCATAAATTATAGGAAAAAAACTGATCCAAATGAGGAAAGTTGCAAAATCTTTCATTCTCAGCAAAATTCCTGCTACAATTCTGAGACAGTGGATGGAACATGCATGGAAATATAACTAGGAAATATGTATGTATTGACGTGGTTCATACAGTTTGGCTTAGCTATACACAAAGCCATATAATTCCCAGTTATTAAAAATATGACATGTAACATTAGATAGCTACAGATTTAAACTTACTTGTTGAATGTAATTTTTAATGGAACAGCTGATCCCGTCTTTGGCTGCAGTATCTTGTTCCTTTTCTTCCTCAACCTCTCCTCCATCTGAAATTTAGACGAGTTAAACACCAAATGCTGAAAATGAAAAATGCTTCTACGTATTTATCTAGGCATTTTATGTTAGGCGATCATATTTCGACTCCTAGACGAACCCAAATACACAAACAAATCACCCAAAAAGAAGAATAACCAATAAGCAACATGAATTTTAAGTATAAGATGTCTAGATAAATATGAATCTCACAAAGGAATGCAATATGCTCAAATAAACGATTCACAAGAAAGATTTAAGAAACTATACTTTGAACCGAGCTTTGTCAGGATCATCAAGGGAAGTTCCGATAATTTCAGCGAACTCTGGGTCTCGATCGTAGTCCTTTTCCCCTTCTCTTCCTCTAAACCCACTCTCGCTCAAAACTCCATCGACTCCATCGTAATCTTCGCCTTCGTCATCTACCACCACCTCGATTGCGCTCGAGTGAATATTCTGGACTTCCGAATTCCGGTCGCGGCTGGCTCTGGTCACGCATTGGCTCACTTCGAGCCGATAAAAGTTCGGGAAAGCAACTCTACCGGCCGAAGATGGAGTCGAACGGATGGGATGGCGAGAAATTTTAGCGTCGATTGGGCGTAGCGTGAGAGCGCAGTCCTGTAGTTGCAATTGCAAGACAACCATTTCGTTGTATCGAAGCGATGGTGGAACTTGGGAGAGCCTGCAACCATAGAAATTGAAGATCAAATGGTATGGGAAACTGGAAAGGAATTGAATTGAATTGAAGTTGGAATGAACTCGAAATTAACCTGGAACTGGAAGCGATGCTGCCCGATTTGTCTATCCAATTTCTAGTTCTGCTATCGCTTTATCACGCTTGGTGTGTTGATGGAGGCTCAGAATCTGGAACAGATAAATGAAAATAAGCCTAAATTACAAAATGTACCCTAAAACTTTGCTATTTGTTTAAAAAACACTCCAATCAAATTTCAATATTATCTTTCACTTTTATAAAGGTTTTAAAAATATTTCAACAAACATACGTGATACTTGCTCTAATAGAATCTAAAATAATGCGACAATCACGATACTAAGTAAACTTTAATATTCAAACATTTGAAATGATAGAATATTGACTAGCATATATATAACATCTTTTTTTAGTATAACAATATTGAGGATGGGTATTCGAACTCACGATCTTTTGATTAAAAATATATGTCTTAATCACTCGAACTATGCTTAAATTGACATAAAATTTAAGCCTTTTTTAGTTCCATTATACATAACATTTTAGAGGTCATATGTCCATTAAAATATTCTAAAAGCAGTAGTAGTACAAGTATACCTAATTATATAATTAATGCTTTATCATAAAAATGACCAACCTTGCGAAGCTCGGACTCAAGTGGTCAACAAACACTTACTTTAGTCAAAATCGATCTCTTACTTAGAGAGAATAGTATCATGTACCCGAAAAATGAACTGGATCCCTATATTTTAGGTTTTGGCCCACTGTCATCGCTTTTCAAATGGTTACGACCATCCTATAAATCGTGGTGTGTTGTCGGAAAAACGCATAAAATCAGCGACACGAAATGCTTTGATCATTGACTCGTCCTTTACAAAGGTCGGCCGTTGAAATCTTTGCTAGTCCGCTCAGCCTTTTAAAAATTTTGGGTCGACCAAAGAAGGTAGTCGAGCTCTTTATTTTGCTTCAAAGAGCTTGGCCTTCAACTTACATCATTATAATAACTCGATACTTTTCAATCCATAGTTCGTTTCATGTGACGCTTTTAAAAATCACCTCCAAAATCTAACATTATAAAATAAAATCTATCAAATAAGATGTGTGGTAAAAAAAATTTCTTAGTATAACATGTGGAGATGAAGTATCGAACTCACAATCTTTTGATAAGACATATATGATAATTATCGCTGAGTTATACTCGCTTTAGCATATGTGGTAAAATTTGTTTATGCAAAGATGTGCACAACAGTGTGTTCCCGATTGTAGCTCAAACTCGGCCTCCGTACCGACCTGAACATTTGGGCGGACCTGCACAAAAAGGTGAGCACTCCGACGATCAAGTCAGTATAGGTCGGATTCCAAGTTTAGTTCGAAGCCAGCAATCATCGTACCTGATCGGGGAGTGAGGTCCTCTACTTATGGGTGGTGGTCCCGCTAATCTCGCGACGGTTACATTCGGTAATCTCGGGACCGTCGGTTACACCCGGTGATCTCGGGACCAACGGTTACG
Organism: Momordica charantia; assembly: GCF_001995035.1. The sequence continues at coordinate 40,612 of NW_019105006.1, forward strand.
CCCGATAATCACGCCGCAGACAGTTGCTCACATCGGCCCCTACCGAGCTCCCCGGTAGGTCAGACCTGGGCCAGGTTCACCTCGGCCCTCATACTTAGCTTTCGTCGGCGTTGGTGGCAGCCATCTCGGCTATCCGAGCTGGGCATGACTCATGGGCCATCTTGGAGTACCAATAAGGGTCCTCCACGTGTCCAGGGTATTTTCATCCCCAAACATTGGCCCCCTCTCTGTCTGGTCCGATCTCGACCTGGCAGAGAAGTTCATTCGACTTGCTTTGGACACGTGGCGACTTCCTATTCG
>NW_019105007.1:11974-29372 GCF_001995035.1 Momordica charantia
AAAATCTTTTTTTATGACTTCTTGTAATGAAGCTACAGACGTACTAGGATCACGTCGTACAATATTCTGAATTTCATTGCACATAAAATTTGAGTTCAATTGTGAGTTATCCTGTGTAAGCTCGGCATATAAGCACGAATGAATCTTCTCAAGTACACTGATTTCAAACATCCCATGAGATTTATGTCGACGAGCGCGAAGTCTCCACTTGCAACCATCATTCCACTATTTGGATTTTACATACCACATATCTTGATTCGATTCCATTACAACAAATTGATAATGTTGTGCAATACAATATTTCTTGATAGCAAGTTGTAGTTCTTCTTTGATCCTAAATTTTGACCTATACGTATGTTATCCACATTCATTTCTAGAGATATCGACCCTTCTTCCAACTTTGAACCTTCTTCACATATAGAGTCTACAATCTCAAAATATATTTCAGTAAACATCGGTGAAGGTGGTTCCTCATTTGGGAGTGGGTGATTCAAATTTAGTAGAAGGTTCACACACAATTTAGTTCCAAACAATTCATCCACTCCCACCTCAATATCAGAAGCGGATCCATTTCAAGGTTCAAGTATCACAATTTCATCACAATATAATGACATAATTGTACAATATTTATAACTATGTTAACGAATTATTTAAAAAAAAACATATAACAATATTCATAACATATAACATAAATCTAAAAAAGTTAATCATAATCCAATGTTAATCAATCTATGTCTAAATTAAATAATTGATGACAAAAAATATATATACAAACAAAGAACGACATACAAACAAAATAAAATTAATAAAAAACAAAGACATATACATACAAACAAACAAAAAAAATTAATAAACAAAAACACATATACAAACAAAACAAAATTAATAAAAAAAATACATATACAAACAAACAAACTTAATAAAAAAACATTTACAAACAAAATCAACTTAATAATAAAAAAGAAAAAAAATATACGATCGACGTACGGTCATGGTGGCGGCAGAACTAGAGCTCCAGCGGCGGAGGAGGTGGCGGGTGAGGAGCTCGCCAAGTTGGCTGTGACTTGCGTCAGAAGGTGGCTGCAACTTCCTTCTAGACGTGGCTACACGTGGAGCCACGTCAAAGCGAAGTCGTAGCCGTCGACTGCAACTTCAGTGAAATCGCGTCGTTGGCTGTGACTTCAGTGAAATCGTAGGCGACGGTCTGCGATTTCGCTCAAGTTGCAGCCAATTGCTACTATTTACCTACCCTACTTTTAGAATACGCTTCAATCCTACTCTACATTTGTCATTTGTTTTTAAAAAGTAATTATTAAAAAAGAATCCCGTCAAAATGCAAATTGTTTCTTAGAAAATCCCGACAAAATAGATAAAGTTACATTCACCAAGTGCTTCTTTCAAAGGGCCTTGGAAGCATGTACATGGTGGGTTGGTCAACCATCGGCCATCTATTTCTTCTCTTCCTCGTCCTTCCGCCAGCGATTTCCCAATCCCAAGCAACACCCACTGTGTGTATAGTCGGAAGCGGCATCGGCGGCTCCTCCGTCTCCCACTTCCTCCGACATTATGCTGCGGCCTACAACGCCTCCACCGGATTCAACATTCGGATATTTGAGCGCCACAACATCGTCGGTGGGCGCATGGCCACCGTCAACGTCGCCGGAGACACATTCGAGGCCGGAGCTTCCATTCTGCACCCCAAGAATCTGCACGCCTTGAGATTCACTGACCTACTCAATCTCACTCTCAAAAAACCCTCTTCTCCCGACTCGCTCTCTCTCGGCATTTGGGACGGCCACAGGTTCGTCTTCAAAACCCTTAACGGCGGCCTCGCTTCCAAGATTCCTCTTCTGGCTAAGATTCTGCAGCTATGGAATCAGCTCCTCATGTTCTTCCGATACGGCTTCTCGCTTCTCAGGATGGAGGACTTCGTTGAGGTTTTTTTGTCTCCTTATCTTCTATCCTCCTCTTTAACAAGGAATTATTTGAAATACTCACTTTTCGGCGAACCTTGCGTTGACTCTCTATTTTGGTGAATTGATGATGCAGAGTGCTGTGGGAAGGTTCTCGAAGTACTATGAAAGTTTTGAATCTAGGCCCGTTTTTGAGACTGTAACTGAGATGCTCAATTGGTCTGGTTTGTACAATCTCACCACCAGAACTTTGTTTGAGGAGTTAATAGATGCTCGATTATCTCGCTTGCTAATACAAGAGCTTGTCACTGTAAGAACTTTTGACTTGGCTTTCTTGTTTGCACGAATCTCTATAAATTACTGTCAGTTGCATGTTTTAATTACTCTTTTCCATTCTTTTGCCCATTGTTCACAATGGTTTATAACTATTGGGGATTGGGGAGGTTTCTCTGTTTTGCTTATGTAATATAAGTATGCAAGTATATCCCTGAATGTGAAAACTTCAACCAGGTATCATCAAAGGTGTTTAAATTGGTATCTCTTGGTGTAAGTTTCTGAAATTTTTAGTAAAATTTGAATTGAAAATAAACAAAGGAAATTTGTTGATTTAATTTACCTCTGGGAAGAAAGATCAACTAATTTAAAGCATATTTGTTTGAAAGGCTACGGAGCTGGAGCTTAAACTATACATAGTCATCAACTATGGGTTCCAAGAACCAAGACTTTATTTGAATGTCATGAACTAAAATCTGGGGTAGGTTATTGTGATTTCATACTTCTAAGATCTAACTTCAAAGCACCATGCAACTCTGAAAATTCAGATCTGTCATTCCAAGTGAGATAAAACTGTTACAATGCAAATTCTGATGCACAAACTTTTGGAACCAAAACCTTTGAGAATCCATTCTTATGCATTAAATTCCCTGCTTGGATACTTCCCCTAATTCAATACTAGTTTGATTTTCAGTATATTGTGCTTGAATGTTGACTTGCTTTCTATTTGAGATTTGCTATTCGTCTTCACTATTGTGCTATAGCTCTAGTATAACGTAACTCATAGAGTAGCCTACAATTGTTTTAGCTGGTGAGACTTTTTTAAGGGTCAATTTAGGATGACATTTGGAATGGTTAAAAAAACCAAAAAAAAAAAAAATTTCAAAATTTTAATAGTGTTGGGTTTGATAATCAAAATAGACTTGGAAGATTTTAGAAAATACTTATAAAGTATTTGTGCTTTTAGAGGAATCGATTAATTAGTGTTTTTCCCAAAAGTGATTATAGAAGAAACGCTGCACTTATAAGCACTTTTACCAAGAGTCATTTTTAAACTCAACATAAGTTTTAAAAAGTACCATGCCATTTTGATTGTGTGAGCAACAATATGATCAGCATAATTAATGATAAAATATGTAGAATATTTTATTACTATATTTGTTGATGTATTTGTTGATTTCAAAACTTGGCGTTGTTGATATCAATACAAATTGTTAATTGTTACCTTTGACCCGTCAGTGTCAATATTTTTATCATTTGTTTCATTCCATGTAACTGGTCATTCACACAAATCATATAAGCTCAAAGGCAGTCCATCTCTGCATTTATCTCTGTCTTGCCATATTGAGATGTAGGTTTTTTCCCCTTAATTATTTTTCTTTTCTTTTTAATTTTTGCTTGAGATGGAGCAACTTTTGAGATTTTCTTAAAAATGTTTGGGTTGATCTGTGCAGGTTATCACAAGAATTAATTATGGTCAAAGTGTCTCAATTAGTGGACTTGCTGGGGCAGTTTCGTTGGCAGGGTCAGGTGGAGGGTTGTGGTCGGTAGAAGGTGGTAACTGGCAGATCGCTGCAAGACTAATAAATCATTCAGATAGCACATTACATTTGCAAGAAGAAATCGAGTCTATCTCTTACCTAGGAGAATATTATGAGGTCAAATCTAACAAGGGAAACAGTTATACATGTGAAATTACTGTAGTTGCTACTCCTCTAGATGAACTGAACATTCAGTTTACACCTCCGATTGTAATTCCTAAGAGAGAAATGCAGCATACTCATACAACTTTTGTAAGGGGCCTCTTAAATCCTGTAAGTACACCAAAGAGTTCTAATACTTCTATAACTTCCATTTATTTATCTTTATCATTTTCAAGTTCTCGGAGATCTTGGTAGTCTTGATGGTCTTTTGTGTGCTAGGGGTATTTCGGCCTGAAGACTCCATCTAGTATTCCAAAGCTGGTGGGCACAAAAGAAAATGACAACGTTCAATTTTCAAGTATTTCAGTTCTTAAGCAACATGATGACAACGATATGACCTACAAGATATTCTCTCGTAAACTAATGAAAGATACCCTACTGGATAAGATCTTCAGGTAAATCAAATGGCTTTTGTCCCTGACCTTCTTTATTTGGAAAAAAGTACTAATTGTTGCTGAATTAATTTGCTTACCTGAATTTTATATGGAAATGCAACCAGGCCTTTTCATGCGATATGGTAGATTATTTTCTAGAAACTTTACACTTCAATTTTGGAGTGGTGGTTTAGGGAAAATATTGTTTAGTTTAAGTTGATTATATTTTCGAAAGAAAAGCTAGACACATTATGTTTTTTAATACGTTTTTTTAAAGAATCAAACATTTCATTGATAAAATGAAATGTTACAAAAGAGGGGAGGAAAAAGCTTCCCAGCCACTAAACACCGATTACAAACAGCATTTCTATCTAGCCACAAGAGTATTAAGACTATTGTTTCTTTCAAGCCATAGTTTCCAACAAAAAGCCCTGTTTATATGCAGCCAAAGAGTCTTCCCCCACCCCACCCCACCCCCCGAAAGGATGTCCCACCAAGATGGTAGCTAGAAGGTCATGTATGTCCATAGGAATAACTAACATGAGGGTCTAGTATTTTTAGGCGAAGGAGCATGATAAGAATAAGTGGCAATGCAATCATCATTCGCTTTGCACATGAAACGCCAATTTGGGGATTGAACAGTGAAAGGGTTTTTCTTTTGAACCCTATCAATTATCATTAGTTAAACCCCCATGATTCAGGTCTCCTAGAAGAAAATTGATATTCTTAGGAAAATTGTTGTGCCATATTGGGTTGTATAAAAGATTGGCCTTGGCATACCATCATTAGCACATATATGAGGGAGAAAGCTTTTGAGAGCTCAAGAGGCCATTCCCATTTGTCCTAACCACTTGCGGGAATGACCCTTTTTTGGATAAGAAACCTTTTACTAAAGGGACGAAAAATAAAAAAGTGAGGGATAAATCACTCTGAGCCCCCTATTATAAATACTTATGCTAGTAGGGGTAGAGGAGTAATTTCACCCATCCATGATAGTTAGGGAAGTGGCTGTACGGGTAGGTTGGTTATAAGGGAAAGGTTTAGTTAGTTTCAGATATCTTTTGTCATTTTGTAAGTCTTAGACTTGTGGGGAAGGAGAGCTCTAGCCCTCTCAAATGGATGTGAACAATATTGTATGCCCTGGGGCTTGTTTTCTTGTTCTTAGTTTGAATTTTTTTAATATCATATTGTAAGGGGATACTTTAATGAAATGGATGTGAACAATATTGTATGCCCTGGGGCTTGTTTTCTTGTTCTTAGTTTGAATTTTTTTAATATCATATTGTAAGGGGATACTTTAATGAAATGGATGTGAACAATATTGTATGCCCTGGGGCTTGTTTTCTTGTTCTTAGTTTGAATTTTTTTAATATCATATTGTAAGGGGATACTTTAATGAAATGGATGTGAACAATATTGTATGCCCTGGGGCTTGTTTTCTTGTTCTTAGTTTGAATTTTTTTAATATCATATTGTAAGGGGATACTTTAATGATGGGTATTTGAGTCGTTCATCCTAGGGACACCCAAGTAAGATAGTAATTTAAAAAGCGTGCCTAGACGCCAAGTGCAACTGTTACGCCTCGCCATGTTTTAAAAAGATTTTGAGGCTTAAGCCTTGAGGCTTGCCTAAAGGCAAGGCTCTAACTTTTAGCCTCGAGACCTACGCCTTCTTTGAACCATAAGAGGTTTACGCCTCTCATAGAAGAGGCTTACGCCTCTTTGAAGACACACAGAGCTTAAAGTCTTTACGCCTCGTGTAATGATTAGAACAATATTAGTAATTTGTCCAATTATTAAAAAATATAAAGGTTTCTTTGCATATGGAATGCACTGTAGGTGTGGTGACGATTCAATCGATCACTTCTTTTACTACTTAGACTTTAAAAACATTGGAGACAAATTTCATAAAATAAGTCAATCCTACTAGTGATAATAGTAGCGATATTAATAGTGATATTGAGGATCTTTTTTTAGGATTTTTATTTAAGTGGCAATTAATTGGTGATTTTTTTTATACTTCTATATAACTATTATGTTTAGCTTGATCATACAAATTTTAGATTTGTATAATTCTTTTAATTAAAATTGAGGCTTATGCCTCATATCGCCTCGAGGCTTATACCTCGCCTCTTCAAGAGGAAAAGCCTTGAGGCCGCCTTTAGCCTTTAAAACATTGATTACACCTGCTATCTCTGACCTTGATGTTCCAATAGTAATTAGAAAAGGTGTTCGAAGGTGTACTAAATATCCTATTGCGAACTACATCTCATACCAAAAGTTATCAAATAGTCATAGAGCCTTCACATCTAGGATAACTAATTTGTTTGTTACAAGGAATATACATGATGCTTTAGGAGATCCAAATTGGAGACTAGCAGTTATGGAAGAGATGAATGCTCTGAAGCAGAATAATACTTAGGAGATAGTGGAGCTGCCAAAAGATAAGAAACCAGTGGGTTATCAATGGGTATTTGGCATAAAATGTAATGCAGTTGGGAGTATTGAAAGATACAAGGCTAGATTGGTAGCTAAAGGCTTCACTCAAATCTATGGGATTGGTTATCAAGAAACATGTGCTCTTGTTGCCAAAATTAACTCTATCAGAATTCTTTTGTCTCTTGCAGTTAATTCAGATTGGCCCCTTTATCAGCTTGACGTGCAAAATGTCTTTGTTAATGGTGATCTCGAAGAAGAGGTTTTTATGAACTTACCGCCAGGTTTTGAAAAGGAACTCGGATGTAATAAATTCTGCAAATTGAAAAAATCTCTTTATGGCCTCAAACAATCTCCGAGAGCTTGGTTCCAGCGGTTTGGAAAAATCGTATCTAGTTATGGTTCTTTAGAGTCAAGTTGACTATACTATATTTTATAAACACTCTAAGAATAATAAAATCTCAGTTTTAATTGTCTATGTAGATGATATTATTCTCACTAGTGATGATGGAGCAGGACTAACTGATCTTAAGAAAAATCTTGTAAGTGAGTTTCAAATGAAGGACTTGGGAACATTGAAATATTTTCTAGGGATAGAATTCGCAAGATCGAAGAAAGGTATCTTCGTTAATCAAAGAAAATATGTTGGAAGATTGATCCATCTATCTCATACACGACTTGAAGAAACAACTTGATTGCAAGATTGTAGAAACTCCTATTGAACCTAACCTGAAATTACAAGCAGCGAATGCAAAAGAAATAAAAGACAAAGGACGGTGTCAAAGACTTGTTGGAAGATTGATCTATCTATCTCATACACGACCTGATATTGCCTTTGCTGTAAGTATGATAAGTCAACTTATGCATGCACCTAGACCCACTTATTTTGAAGTTGCCTACAGAATCTTAAGATATTTAAACAGAACTCCTGGAAAAGGGATTTTGTTCAAAAAGAGTAATCACTCTCAAGTGGAAGTTTATACTTGTGGAGACTAAGGTTGGAGAGAATCCAAAGTAGTCGATTCTCATTATTAAAGTCTATATATATAGACAAATGTACAATGTTGACCTAATCCGATAAGGAGAAGGTAAATGACAAATTAATACATATTAATACAAGAATATAAAATATATACTCTAACACTCCCCCTCAAGTTGGTGATATGTTAATCATGCCCAGCTTGTTAGACAGACAATCTATTCGTGCTCCATTCAATGCTTTAATAAAGATATATTCTAACTGCTCTCCAGTCTTCACATATCCTGTAGGTACCAATCCTTGCTGTATGGTCTCACGTACATAATGACAATCAACTTTAATGTGTTTGACTCGTTCATGAAATACTGGATTAGATGCAATATGGAGAGCCGCTTGATTATCACACCAAAGTTTCATTGGAGTGGTGATACCAAATCCCAATTCAGTCAGAAGTTGATATATCCATACTAATTCACACACCGAATGTGCCATAGCTCTATATTCTGATTCAGCACTCGAATGCGACACCACGTTTTGTTTCTTACTTTTCCAAGAAACTGAATTTCCTTCGATAAATACACAATATCCCGAGGTTGATCTTCTTACTTAGAACCTGTCCAATTAGCATCTGGAAAACATTCAATATTAATATGACCATGATCTTTATATAACAAACCACGTCCAGGAGCACCTTTCAAATAACATAGAATATGTTCCAATGCGTTCCCAATGGTCAGTCGTAGGAGAACTCATAAACTGACTCATAATACTGACTGGATAAGCTATGTCTGGCCTCTTAACTGTAAGGTAATTCAGCTTCCCTACTAATCTCCTATATTTCTCAGGATATTTCAACAATCCCCTTCCTTTGTAAGTTGTAAATTAGGTATCATTGGAGTACTAACGTGGCTTAGCAGCTAACTTTCCTGTTTCGTTAACAGGTCAAGTACATATTTTCTCTATGATAAGAGAATCTCCTTTTTGCTCCTTATTACCTCAATTCCTAAGAAGTATTTCAGTACTCCCAAATCCTTAGTATGAAATTGACTATGAAAAAAAGTTTTGAGTGATACGATGCCTGATGAATCATTACCAGTAATCACAATATCATCAATATATACAACCAGTAAGATAACACCAGTCTCAGTTTGTTTATAGAAAATAGAATTGTCCGACTTACTCTTCTTCATTCCAAAGTCCTCAACCATCTGACTGAATTTTCCAAACCATGCTCGTGGGCTTTGTTTGAACCCATATAAGGATTTACGAAGACGACATACCTTTCCATTCTCCCTCTGAGCAAAAAAACCTGGTGGTTGCTCCATATACACTTCTTCTTGAAGATCGTCATGGAGGAAGATATTTTTAATATCAAGCTGATGTAAGGGCCAATGGTGAATAGATGCCAAGGAAATGAATAACTTGACAGAAGCCAATTTAGCAACTGGAGAAAAGTATCAGAATAATCAATTCCATACGTCTGTGCATATCTTTTAGCAACAATGCGAGCTTTCAAACGGGCAATTGATCCATTAGGATGAACTTTAACAACAAACACTCATTTACAATCGATAGGTTTCTTTCCTACAGGAAGAGACACTAAATTCCAAGTACTATTGTCATCTAAGGCAGTCATTTCCTCCAACATAGCAGCCCGCCAACCAGGATGAGACAAAGCTTCATGAACAGTTTTAGGAACAGATACAAACTCAAGGGATGCAAGAAATGAACAAGTAGGTGAGGACAAATGGTTATATGAAACAAAAGAAAAAACATGATAAGTACATTTACGTTTACCTTTTCTAAGAACAATAGGAAGGTCATCACTTGTTCTTGGATCCACGGACGAAGAAGCTGCTGGTATAGGGCATGAGTCCGTAGGAGGTTGTCGACGAGAATAAACTTGAGTAATGGTGGGAAGAGAAGAATCAGGCATAGATGGAGACGTATTGCTAGGAAGCTCTCCAGTAGAAGTAGAGACACTAAATAGACAAGAAAGTCATCATCTTCTTGTGAACGTTCCCCCTGACTGGTACTCAAAGATGATGAAAAAGGAGTATCTTCAAAGAACGTAACGAGAATGAGAAAGTAACTCAGAACGATGTTTTATTAAATATAACCAAGTTACACGGGAAAAATTATCGACAAAGGTAACAAAATACCGAAACCTACCTTTGGACTCAATAGGACAAGGATCCCAAACATTAGAATGAACTAATTCAAAAAGAGTAGTAGCTCGTTCATTGACTCTAGGATACAAACTAAGACGATGAAACTTAGCAAATCGACATGACTCCCAATCTAAAGAATGAAAACTATGAAATTGAGGACGAACACTCTTTAACACGGAGAGAGATGGATGACCCAAACGACAATGTTCTTCGAAAGGAGATGGTACTCGAGTGCAAATGGTAGTTGTAGGTATTTGTGTATCAAACGTGTAGAGGCCATTGGATTCACGCCCTTTACCAATAGTCTTATTCGTTGTAAGATCCCGAAATAAGAAATAACCAGAGAAGAATAAGACGCAACAATTGAGATCATGAGTGAGTTTACTAACAGAGACCAAATTAAAACAAAATTGTGGTAAACTTAAGACAGATGTCAATGAAGGAGATTTGGAAAGATGAACTGTGCCAGAGCCAAGAACATGAGAAGTGGTGCCATCTGCTATGGTAACATCAGGCAAAGATGCTGATGGGGAGAAATTAGCAAATAAGTTAAGGTTACCTGACATATGATTTGTCGCACCAGAGTCAATGATCCATTTTGACGTGGAGGAAATAAGACATTTATTGGTGTTACCTGACTCAACGATGGTGGTAATCGGATCAGAGGACGATGCCGTCAATGACTCTTGATACTGTTGGAACTTAGCAAACTCTTCCGCGTGAATTGTAACTAACTTGCTAGCATTATCAGGAGTAGATGCAACATGTGCAGACTGTGGTTTTTGACCTTTATTCAACAGCTTTTTACATTCTCACTTTGTATAACCAGGCATATGACAATAATTGCACATAATGATATCTCATGAATTTGATTTTGAGCATTAGAATTCCAGCGTTGAGCGTTCGAAGTCGTGGAATTCCCTTGGTAGGTATTACCTCGGTTTGCATTTGTATTACGTCCAACCAAAGCACTATTAGACTAAGATGACAAGACGGGTTGTCACTTCTCAACCCGGCGTATGCCTCCTCCAAAGCTGGAATTTATGAACCAAAGAGTAATTGGTCTTTGGCCACATCAAATCTAGGTCGAAGACCAAGAAGAAAACTTATAATTGCTAGTTGTTCGCGTTGGGCAAGCCGAACTTTTGCATCGTTACTATCTTGGAGTAATGGATTAAACATCGGATAAATTATTTTGTGTTCCATAAAGTAATTTGTAAGCGATTGGTCACCAAACTCAGGTTGGTAGATGCGCTTGCAGATTTCAAATATTCGACTAACATTTTCTTTTCCAGAATAAAGGAATTCTAAGTATTTAAGCAACTCTTTGACATACTCACACTCATTGACGAATCCAATAATGTCACCCTCGATCGAATTCTTGATCTGCAGAACCAGTCGAGCATCATCCCACAACCAAACTTTCTTACTCTCATCTTTAGGAGGATCTTCAGTTATGTGATCGTCCATATCAATACTTCGCAAAAAAAGACGAACATTGATTTTCCAGGAAGAATAGTTTGATCCATTCAACTTATGTTCTGTGATTGGGATAACCTCAGATTGATTTCTTCTCAGCCATAACAAGCAAACGAACTTATTTGAACAAAACAACAAAACCAGAACAAACCACCCGAACAGAACCAAACAAAACAGATGAACCAAACTGCTTGAATCGGACCGTTTGAACCAAACCGGGTGAATCGGACCACTTGAACCAAACCAGATTGAACCGGACCGCTTGAACCAAATCAGTTGAATCGAACCGCTTGAACTGGACCAGGTGTTTTCTGAAACCAGAAACCCTAAGTGCTAACCCACGACAATTAGAGGGGCAAAATCGGACTGCCGGCGACATAAGCGCATTGCAAAGGCGATGGGTGGCGACTGGTGGTGACGAAAGCACACGGCGACGGGGCGGCGACGGAAGCGTGAGCGATGGCGAGATAGGAACTACGTCACAAATCACAAATATGAACCCACGAATCAGCAAATGGAAACCCACGAACAGCAGCGTTGGCGATGGCGGCAACGACAGTGGGCGACAGTAGCAGCGGCAGTGGGTGATTGCGGCAGTGCGGTGGGTGATGGCAGCGGGGGCAGTGGGCGACGGTGACGGCAGCGGTAGTAGTGAGTTGAGTTGGATACCAATAAACAAAACCCTAATAGGTACCAAAACCTAAGTTCAAAAATTTTAGAAAAGACCTAGGGCTCTGATACCCTGTGGAGACTAAGGTTGTAGAGAATCCAATATAGTCTATTCTCATTATTAATGTCTATATATATAGACAAATATACAAAGTTGACCTAATCCTATAAGGAGAAGGTAAATGACAAATTAATACATATTAATACAATAATATAAAATATATACTCTAACAATACTGATACAAACTAGGCTGGAAGTGCTACGGATAGATTATCTACTTTCGGTTACGGTTCTTTCGTCGGAGGAAATCTGGTTACATGGCGAAGCAAAAAACAAAATGTGGTGGCTAGGAGTAGTGCTGAAGCAGAGTTTATAGCTTTAGCCCATGGAATTTATGAAGGTATATGGATAAAGAGGATACTTGAAGAATTGAAGCTTCCTCAGGCAACACTTATATGGATTTGTTGTGATAATAAGGTTGCTATATCTAAAACTCATAATCCAGTTCTACATGACAGAAACAATACAATACATATTGAAGTTGACAAACATTTTATTAAAGAAAATATTGATACAGGTACAATATGTACTTATCTTCCAACGACAGAGCAAGTTGCTGATATACTAACCAAGGGACTTCCAAAGAAGCAATTTGACAAACTAATCAACAAGATGGCTATGGAAGACATCCTTAAACCAGCTTGAGGGGGAGTGTTAGAATAGATAAACATCTATTAGTTGTTGTTTTAAGTCATTATGCTTTTTATCGCTTTTCTTGTTGTATAAGGTCTCCTATTCCTTTACGTAGTAGGTTTACTATTCTTTTTGTAGTAGGTCTTTTTCCTCTGTAAGAAGACCTAAGTTGCACTATTTGAATATATATTAGAATATTTTTATTCTCTTAAATTTAGCAAAACAGAAGCTATAAAGACCTCCAAATTACAACATATCATATTAGGAGAATAGCTAAACAAAGAATCTGAAAGAGAGCACCAAAGGGATGGTCTTTATCTTGCTAAACTGAAACCAACCTTTGACGACTTGCTTTTTCCTCAAAGTTTCTCTAATACATCGTTTCGAATGGTGTTCTCTGAGCTTTGACCGCCTGTCCTCTTCCATGATAGTTGGCTCCAAAGAAGTTTCGAGGTGGTCTTTATCTCCCTCAATTTGCAGATTATATTGCTTTTTCCTCAAAGTTTCTCTAAGACATCGTTTCAAATGGTGTTCTATGAGCTTTGACCGCTTCTCCTCTTCCATGATAGTTGGCTCCAAAGAAGTTTCGAGGTGGTCTTTATCTCCCTCAATTTGCAGATTATATTATAGTAGCGTACCTCCCTCAATTTGCAGATTGTATTATAGTAGCGAGGAGACCCTACGCTGCACTTTTGTCCGTAATTGGTGGTATCCTACTTTGCAGATTTTTTACCCTTTTGGTTTGCCCCCTTAATTGATTTGATAGTTGGTTGACTGAAAGGTGGATTTAAGGCTCAAAAAGAAGGCAAAAGTGCTGTGGAATTGTGCGGCGGAGAGCTATTTTATGCATTGTGTGGCGGAGAGCTATTTTATGGATTGTGTGGAAAGAAAGAAATAAACAAGTTTTTGAAGACGCTTTTATAGCTGAAGATATTTTGTGGAACAATGTACAACTTACAACTTTATGGCGGTGTTCAAGAGAAATTCTACTGCAATTGTAGCCTCCTTATGATTTTGTATGATTGGGACACCTTACTTTGACCACCCTGGCAGAATAGGCATTTTCTATTGTTTCATTTTTTTACAAAGAAAGCAGTTTTTTTTTAACAAAAAAATAAAAAATAAAAAACCTCTTCTGAAAGCTGAGATCACAGGAGTTTGTGGATGGCATCCATTCCTCTTTAATTGTAGGTAAAGATTTCTAGATACACGTCATGCATGTCCAGGGACATGAAGCTTAGTTGATGGGATGCATTTACGCATATTTATCTGTTCTATTAAATACATGGATTGTTTGTATTCATGTACCGATAGTTGTCCTTTCTTAAAATTTAAGGGTGCTGTTTAGTTGGTAATCAAAAAACATAAATTTGAAAATAAGGGATTCAATGAAAATCAGAGTTGTATTTTTTGTTTTCAGTGTTTTCAGATATGTGTTTGGTAGCAAATTTGGTAATTGAATCTCAATTTAAAAAATTGTTCAATGTATTTTAATATATTGTAAACTAGAAGTAGTTGCAAACTAAATTTTAGTTTAATCTAAACTTATATTAATTAATTTATTCATATTTCTTTATGAATTTTGTATAGTTGTTATTTTACAAGGTTATAATTTAGAATACATTATATTTTAATGAGTTTATAATATGAAGTAATATATTTATCAAAGTTTTTATCATTTTTAATGTAATTCTGCATCTTCAAATTTTCAAATTCTGAATCTGAAAACACTGAAAACATAAAAAAATCGTTTTTAGCATTTCTACTGTTTGAATCACAGAATCCGAAAACAGTTTTCAAAAACAAATATTCAAAATCTTGCCAAACACGTATTCGTTGGATCCATTTGATTCAGTGAATCTAAAAACAAAAAACAGAATTCGAGTTTCCAACCAAACAGGTCCTAAAAATTTTTCCCCTTTTTGACTGACTTTTGGAGTTCTCAAATTTGTGTGATTTAGAGTTATGTTTGCTTGCGGGCCCTCAAAATTTTCCAATGAAGTGGTATAGATGTCAACCAACATAGTTGTAGCCTCAATCCCAAAGGGGTTTGTGAGAGTCCTAACCCGTATAGGGCGAATATTGTTAGTATGTTAACGAAGGGGCAATATGGTAATTAGTTTGGGGTGAGTTGGTTATAAATAAAGGTAGTAGGGATAGAAGGGAATCATTTTGAAAAATAGTTTAGGGTGAGGAATTCGAGAGGGTTTTTAGGAGAGAGATAACCCTCTCGAAAGACTATTGATATTGTAATTTTCTCTTTGATATTGCAATATAGTTAAGCAGGATCCCACCAAGGTATCCTAGTTGTAAGGGTTTGAGAAGTTGCCTCTTCATATTTAACTTTTGGCTGTTTGTTATGTTATTTTACTTGTTTCAGAGTAAGAAATGAGACAATTCGAATAGATTGGGCTGCGTATCCCCACTTCAAGGCTCCTGAAGTATTTGCACCTTTTCTTTTGGATGATCGACATTTGTACTATGTGAATGCTTTTGAGAATGCTGCCAGTACCATTGAAACCAGTGCTGTTGCTGCCGAGAACATTGCTCGACTTGTTCTCTCTAGATTTTTTGCAAAGGTCAATCCCAATTCATTGCATCTCACTCCAGTTTCCGATCGAGTTGCTTCTGCTTCGGCTTTGCATGTAGATCTTTGAATTACCATGTTATCTGTTTAAGCTTGTCAAATATGTCCTGTACAACAGGTTCTTGTAATGGCAAAGATAAACCCAGTATCAAACTGTTTTTTTTTTGTTTAGCTCTCTCTTTCTGTTAAATGTATTGAACGATTGGGGCATCGTTTGAAGTTGGTGTAATGTATCTTTAAAGAAATTCATGAATTAATTACAAGAACCGAACAAATATTAAAATGACATAAATTTAGATTAAGAAAGATGAAGCGGAGCACGTTTGAAAATGTATTGCTGTGAGGAAATCAAGGTTTTAAATGTCGATGTTGATGGAAATGTCGAGGTCTCAATTTTATGGAAATATCGATGAAAATATCGATAAAATGTCGATGTCGATGGATATTTTTGTAAAAGTTAGAGAAATTAAAAAATCGTAAAAAATATTTAAATTAACAAATAAATATTTTTTTATTTCTCAATAAGTTAAAATTAATTAATATTAATATTATGAATGTGTTAACGACATTTTGTTGATACTTTTCATATTTTGACGATTTTTTTTGTATTATGATGGAAATGTTGATTTATCCTTCATGTCTCTATCGAATCCATAAAAACATGGACATATCGATAGATATGTCGACGGATATTTATAACTATAGAGGAAACATATGTGAAGAGATTTGTGAGAGTAATTATGTATGGATATAAATGAAGAGCTTACTGGCTTTTAGTTTGTGTAAATGTCACTACCCCACTTTTACAAATTATAGTCTTAATGACCTCGTTCATGTTGGTCTGCCTTTTGGTAATTCTGCTTCGGGGATATACCTTTTGTAATTTCATTCAATTTTTTTTCTTTTTTTTTTAATAAAAAGAAAAAAAAAAGAAAAGTTGAGAAGAAATGTAAGTGCATGTTGAAGAGAAGTTGGTGGAGGATCATGCATCAAGAGGATTGTGAAAGATTAAGACTCTGTTTATTTGCTAGGAATTGAAATAAAAATTAATCGAAATCAAATCAATTCTAGAATGTTATTTTTGTTTTAATGTTGTTTACCAAAAGTTTTATTAAATTGGACTCAAAATTTCTTTGATTTTGTTTATTAAAACTCTCTCGAATTGAAATCATATATAACAATTAGTAATATACCCTTTATTCTTTCTAGCTAATTACACGTATATTGTTGTGTTAATTTTTTTTTAATTACAATAATAATAATTTATTTATTTATTTTTATTACTATTTTTTAGTATATAATAATTTTTTTATTATAACAATTTATTTTATTTTAATAAATAATGAACAATTAAAATAAGATTACATCGACTAAAATACTTTTTTTATTAGAATCGCCATAATTTACTATAAAATATTATTAAATTTTATTATTATAATAATGAATTCTATTTTAAAAATCTATTGATATTAAATAATAATAGCAAAGTAAAATAAAAAAATTAAATACTAAATATAAATTTATAATATTTTATAATAAAATCACATGCACTGATAAATTTTTATTAGAAGAAAAATTATTAATAGTATAAATAAAAAATAAATAATAAAGATATAAAACAATTAAAAAAAAAAATTATGTCTCATTATTACGTGAGAAAGGAATGAGATTGATGTGTGCTGGGTGGAATAAGATCGCCCATTTTTAGTGATTGTTTGGGTGTAAAAATACCTTGGACACGTGGAGGACAGCCATTGGTGCTTTAAAGATGATTGGAGAACCAGGTCGAGATCGACCCAATGAGAGGACCGGTCACCGCCATTAAGGCTAAGTATAAAAGACCGAGGTGCGACCTGGTCATGATCCGACCTACCGTATGTCCCGACACGTCCGATGTGAGAGTGTAACCGTCGGCTGCGTGATTGTCGGGTGTAACCGTCAGTCGCGAGATTGCCGGGTGTAACCGTCGCAAGATTGTCGGGCATGCCACCCATAAATAGAGGGCCTCACTTCACACTCAGGAATGATTTTTCACCTCGAACTAAACTGGGAATCCGACTTATACTGACTTGAGCGTTGGAGTGTTCACCTTTTTGTGCAGGTCCACTCAAGTGTTCAGGT
>NW_019105010.1:3475-15140 GCF_001995035.1 Momordica charantia
AAATACCTCCATTCCATCAACGTCGACCACAATGTCATCCTTCCCTATGGATAATACACATTTTTTCACAATTATAGCAGCCAATTCCTCCAGTTTTTCAACCAGCAGCTATTAACGGGGAGTTTTATGCTGTCGAGATCAAATTTCACGAATTATCAACCCAGTATGCATGCTCGAACGTGAACCCTCCTTTCCAACACATAATCTGCAATTCGAGGGTGCTGTACAGCTGCAAAATGTATTGGAATGGGGCGGCCAGCAAGGTTTTTTACCAAATTTTGGAGTACTCTACGTATTTATTTAATTCGAGTCAATGTTATGGATGCCCCACACATGTACAGCCACCACCGGTAGTTTACCCCACCTTTAACAAACCGAATCAACATGTAAATTATTCTACCGGTCTATTCCAGCATTATGTCGGGTCAATGGGTGTTGGTAATTTCCATAGCCATAACCAATTCAAAGGGGTAAGGCCGCCCATGGTAAATAATCCCTCATCATCTTCGCAATTCATTTTTCTTAGGCCTCCTGTTAGCTCTGCCTCTCCAAACCCGAGCGAAACTTTTCCGCTAAGGCCATTAGAACAACCATAGAGGCCCCGACCAAAAACTACTACAGTCCATACTCTGTTAGTCGCTAGTGATCCGTCACCAGCAATTCCATCGTATAGGTCTTGTTTTATGAGAGCAAGATAGGACAGAATTTTATCTGAATTTTATGAGGATGCGTTGCCTTTAAGTTTCGATAAAATACTGGAAGGTAAAATAAGAAGCATGGGGATACAGTTAAGGTAGGACAGAGAACTAGTTGAGATAAGGTTCGGGTTCGGAAACTGAAAGAGAGCAAGATAGCCGTGTGACGCCTACCCATGAAGTATGGAAGGAAAGTTCTAGAAAGTGGGTTGGTTCTGTGGAAAAGCATCATGAATCAGTCAAAAGGACGAGAACGGATGAATTTCTCATTTTTACATTGTATGAATGGGTTAAGATGTTCAAAGCAACCATGAAACAAGCCCATAAAATTGCACTGTAAGCGGGGTTGACTTCTTCACCCTTACTTTCGTTTATGTGACGTCGTGCAACCCTTTTATAGAAATCTCCATAGAGTCTAGTAGTCATTCCTTGTAGTATAAAAATCGTCAAAGAAAAGAATTTAAGAAATTTTTTATTGTTTGGAACTTAGTTGGCTTAAATTGATTTTTGAAGATAGGAAGAAGATGATCGATATTCGGAATACTCATTCTCATTATTACTTGTGATAGGTGTACACTTAGGCTCTTATCATTTATTTCGATTCTGAATCCCAAATACAATTTTACTATATTGTAATTATAAGTAATATTAAGAAGTAATACACTCATAGGAGGAAAGAACTAAAAAAAATATAAATGAAAAGGTAGAAGATCAGTAAAATTAAAAATTATTTTTCATTTTTGCAAATGGATAAAAAAAAAATATTATTTGAGTTTGTGAATTGATTTGTGTGGGAGAGATAAAATAAATAGAACTTATTGACTAATTATTGGAGAGAAATTTGCGAAAAGTTATCCCACGTGGTTTAGTTTAGGAAAGGCATGTCATAACTCTCCTATAAAAACTCTTCTCTACCACTCTATGACCCATGTCCATTTTGGGCTTCCTTATTGGGTCGCGGTTTAATAGTAGGCCATCAAAATTTTATTTTAGGGGCAATCGTAGGAATGGTCAAATTTAATAACTCGTTTTAAAAAATGTCCAAACCTATTGGATATTGTAATAATGATTAAATGATTTTTTTTAATTATTGAAAGAATATTTAGACAAATATACCCTTGTAACAAATTAGGTATATATGCATAATTTTAAGGATTTAAGATTTTTACAACAAAAACAATAGAGCTTAATGTTAGGGAATCAACGGTATAAAAAATCAAGAGAGTAAATATTATTAAAATTAATAAGATTGGGTTGGGGTAGATTTTGAAAATTACCCGTCTTTAATATAAGATTTACAAAATAAGAGGGTAAATAGATTTACCAAATAAAAGAGTAAATATTATTAGGGAGGAATACTTTAATTGGTTTTTTAAAAATTAGGGTTTTCAAAAAAATCACATGAGAGAACTCAAAAAGAAAAAAAAAATATCTTACCTAATTGTTTTCACGCCCAGAAGACAGCCACAGAACAATCTTGGCGAAATCCTTAAGCTCACGACGCCGCAGAAGATAGCCGCCGACGACGCCGAGAATTTCCATCACGCCATCGCTCTCATCCCCCCGCTATTTCCATCCCGCCACCGCTCCCACCCAGCCGCCGCTCCCATCCAGCCGCATAAGATAGCAGCCGACGACGTCGAGAATTTCCATCACGTTGCTGCTCTCATCCCCCGTCATTTCCATTCCGCCCCCGCTCCCATCCAGCGGCCGCTCCCATCCCGTCGCCGCTCCCATCACGTCGTCGCCAAGACAGTTCCTCTAGTGTTTGAGGAAGATAAAATCTTTGTTCTTATTTTGCGTATAAAGCTTATTTTAAAAAGATATATTTTGTCTTCCTAAATTTCAGCTGTATTTTTTAAATATATAAATGTGGGGCCTACACATGAGCGTGTTGTTAATAATCAAAATTAAGGAGTATATGTGTTTAATTCCAACAAACTTTCTATATGGTTAAAGTTAGAGGTGGAATAACTCGACGATCGAGTGAACGATTAAAGGTTGGTAGAATAGTAGGTCGTTGAAAAAAACCCTGGACAATCACCTTAGACAGTAAAGAAGAGGTATAGATACAACAGTTTATATATGAGTTATTTGTTTTTTTTTAAATCCTTCCATAGATGCCTTTATCTTTATATATACAAATTGAATCATCAAGGATTCGGGTAGAGACTCCAATGAATACTGTGATGATGTCCAGAGAAAGAAAGGTAAGAAATTGATGAGACCAGCAAAAAGAGGGGTGGAGGAAACTTGGGTAAGAATGGAAGAGATGTTGCTTTTGAATAGTAATATTTTAAAATGAGATTCAGTAAGTTAATTCTAATTTTATGTTTAAGGGAAAAGGAAAAGGTATCAAGATAGTTAAAGCAGAGCACGTTGGTAATGAGGTAGTTATTGGGATATACATGTACTTACTATAGCTGTACAGACGTCAATAGATATATTGACGTTTTAATTTGGTTTATGAATCGATATATACATCTCTTTACTTTCATATTTTGCTAATTGCTGAATTATTAGTACATACATATATAGAGGTTTTAATTTATTGTGATATATATCTATCAACTTTCATGTTTTGTTAATTGTTGAATTATTAGTACATACATATATGGACGTTTTAATTTTTATGATTGAGTTGCGACATGTACGTAACGATCAGTACGTGTATTGTATTCTAATATTGGTTTATCATCAATTGGTATATACATTTATTGATCTTATAACTTTGATAATTTTTCTAATATAAGGATTATACAAAAACTGATGAAGAAAATGAAAGGGTGAATAATGAATCTACCGATGAAGATAAGGTAAATAACTTAACTTCTAAAAAAGTTTTAGAGACAGAATCTGATGAGGATGCAGGTCTAAATAAGGCTACAAATTTAAGAAGAAATGTAGAACATAAAAAGGTAAAGAATCACTTGTTAAAGAAATTGTTGTATCCATTTTTTCCATTCCACGTACCACCATATAAAATTGTGATTACTACATTCACCGTTGTTACAAAGAAATAAGGAGCTAAAAGAAGAAGACATAGTAGAATGGCAGAAGGATGAGATGAAGACCGTGGAACACTATAATACGTTTAAATTAAGTGAAATTACTAATAAAAGAATTAAAATAACGAAGATAAAATCTCTTGAAGGTAGGAAACAAGTTTTGAATTGAATAGCAAGTTTGTTGGGATTGTTAAATACGTTTAAAACGTAGGAAGGACATTATGGGAAAACACTTAAAAATGTAAAATTCATAATCTATCATTTAGCCATTTTTGCAAAATTATAAACAAAGGGACATTTTCTTATGTGGAGGCCAAATTTAGCCATTTACTTAAATTTCCCTTTCTTTTATACACACGATATTTTGTGGACATGACGGCATTTCGTCGACTTTTGAGAGTTGGCGAAATGTCGTCAACATCAATGGAAGAAATATTTTATGTTTAATATATCGAGCTAGCCGACATTGTGACATATCAACGACATGTTGCTCGATATTTACCGTTATAACTATGATATCTACTGACAATGAATGAATTAAGGCTGCATAAATCATTTTATATTCATCATTGTATTCCACACTTGAAAAATTTGATCCACAATTTTTAAATATATGTTCAATTTTTCAATTTTTCTTGTTTTTTATGAAGACAAAGAAGATGAGTTTGAACAATGATGAGTGCGAAGTCGGAAGTTTCAATGTGAACGAAGAAGAAGAGCACTTGAATGAAGAAGAAGATTTGTAGCGAACGTAAGAAGTTTCACTTGGAGCCAAAAGTTTCAGCTTCAACTTGAACAATGATGAGATGTGAAGCTGGAAGTCAGATTCTATAGTGATTCGGCTTGAGGAAGAATATTTGTAGAAGTTATAAATTTTAGATTCGGTATTCGAAAAACATTGGTAGAAGTTGGAAGTTTTGAAGAAAGTTGAGGAAACAAGCCAGATTTGAAGCAAAATATGGAATGATAAATTTAGAATTAAAAAAAATGAAAAAATAATATTTCAAATAAGTTTGCCATATTTTGCAAAATCCAAAACCTCTTGCTATATCTGTAAGAGATTATAAAAATTTGGAATAATAAAATTCAAAAAATTTAAATTTAAATCTTCTACAATTTTTGTAAAATATAAAAGAGGTTGAGGAAATTATCTAACATTTAACATCTCATACGTGCATCAAATGTATATCAGAATTATATCATATATCAAAAGTACGATGTATAGCAAAAGTACATACATCAAATATATATCAAAGTTACATTAGATGTATATCATATGTCATAAGAGTAAAATTGGAATAATAAAATTCATATTTTTTTGCTATATTTGTAAAATACAAAAAAGGTTGATATTTTTTTAAAATATGGCTAAAGATATAGCTACTCAATGTAATTTCCCTAATTTATAATTATTGCCTTGTACCAAAACTTATACATAATTAGATCACTTCCTTATTTACTTTTTTTTTCAGGAACACTTCCTTATTAATTAAAATGATAAAAACACATTAAATAATTACCTAACACATATTATTAGAAATTCTAACATTACTCTCTATTGCTAATACAATGATTCTAAAAGATTTTTTAAAGACGTGTGGAATAGTAGTTAAAAAAAATGATAAGGCAAAGAGACAAATAAGTTTTCGGAAATCTTACCTCCTAGATGGTACATTGGTAAAGAGAGCAAAAGAAAATAAACATATGAAAGGTACCCAATATCACTTCCAAAAGTCCGAGACATCAAAGTTCTAGTATAAAGACTTTCTTGTATTCTTGGTCTTGAACTCTCCCCAAAAAGGAGTAGTATTATATATTTCAATTGGATGAAGGCATTTGGAAGTGATTTTATTGTTGTGGTAGCTCCGAAAGGTAAGGGTACACCCATTGCCGCGACAGGTCTTAGTCGCGACCACGATGGCTACAACACCCCTTGCCACGGCCCCTATCTTAACTGCAGCCACGATGGCTGCACCTTCTCTCTCCATGTCAAGAGAGTGTAGCCCCGTGACTGCACCTTCTCTCTCCTCACCAAGAAAGCTCAGTCCTGCAGTCGCACCTTCTCTCTCTACGCCAAGAGGTAGCTCCCACGGCAGCACCTTCTCTCTCCATGCCAAGAGAGTGCAGCCCTGTGGGCGCACCTTTTCTCTCCACGCCAAGATAGCACAACCCCGTGGCCACACCTTCTCCTTCGATGTCAAGAGAGTGCAACCTTTGCGATCACACCTTCTCTCTCCATGCTAAGAGAGCGCAGCCCCTACAGTCGTGCCTTCTCTCTCCACGCCATGGTAGTCACACCCTCTCCACAACCAGCGTACCACCTGCACCGCCACAGCCCCTTGTCCGTGTGCACCGTGATGTCACTCACAAAATTGGTCCCCAATTTTACTTTGGGAGCTAGACAAAGGACCGTCATGAATACAGGGGTCCGATGCCAATTAAGGGACAATGAAAACCACTTTACTCTCACTATACTCAATTTTTCCTCTCAAGTAGTCTCTTCCTTCAGTTCTCATACTGACTTAAGCATCAGAGTGTACACCGACACTACGTCGGCATTAGCTCACCCTTTTTCTTGGTACATATCCCCCTCGATCTAGATGTTCAAGACATCCGTCTTTCCCCTATTTACAACTCATCAAGTCTTGTTCTAATCAAGTCAAATTACGCTTTAACATTTAGTACCGCTACTTTCACTCATGTTAAAATCGTTTTTATTTTAAAAGCATATGTTTGGCAGTAATTCTCAAATGATTTTTTTAAATGTCAAAACTATTCTAAAGTGATTCCTAGTCTATCACTTAAGTGGTGATTCCCAAGTGATTTTTGGTCGAAAAAAATTAATAGGAAATAAGTTTTAAAATGGATATTATTTTAAATTTCAAAATTTTCTTTTTCTTTCCCCTTATTTTCACCTTAAATTTTCAGAAGTTTTATTTTTTACCTCTCTAAACTTTTTATCTATGTATAATTTTATTTATCTTTTTTTCTTTCTTTCTAAGGTTCTTGTCTCTCAATCTCTAAAATTTCTCTCTCTAAGATTTTTGTTTCTATAACTTTTCTCTCTCATATTTTTGTCAAATTCTCTAATTTCAAATATTAGTCATTCAAAATCACTTTTAACTATATAAAAATCACTTAAAATTAAAAAGTATGTAACCAAACGTTATAATATTATTTAAAAATTATTTTCAAAAAATCACTTGTCATTGAATCTCTTTTGCTCAAATTATTTATTCTAAAATCATTCTACATACCCTAATTATATTTATTAATACTTTTCTATCCTTATATTTATTAATACCTTTCCTTCCTTTTTTTTTCCAAGAACATGCAATACTTGATGATATTAATAAGCTTGGTTTAAGTGAATGTTGTTGTGATTAGGTAATATACTACTTGTAGATGTTGGTATTTAGGGCTATATTGGACCTTTTATTTTATTGAATTTAGATGTGTTTTGATGTTTTCAACTGATTGATATTTGTGGTGTTTACAAGTAAGCCTAGATTAAATATGATACACTCAATTAAGACACAGAATTTTCTCAAGATATGGTATTAGTCAGTGGATAAGCTGATTTTGGACACCTGTCAAAATTTGATTGGTTAAACTTTACTAAAGAAGGGGAGAGAGAAAGAGATAGAGAGAGAGAGGGTTGAAGTGGAAGTGACATTGGGGAAGAGGTACAAAAAAGTGACACCGGCACTGTGAGAAATCCAATGATCAAAACCCACCAACTGAGGGATTTTGCTTTTTCTGCCTTCCATTCTATACCCTTCTTTTTGGTCAGACCATTTTGGCTAACAAATTGGTGGGTCACCTAACCTTACACTACGCCATCGTATTATATAATTAAAATATTATTTTAATCGTTGGATTTTCGGTTTGATATATCTTAGTCCATATATTTTAAAAATATTAATTTTGGTCTCTATACTTTTAATTTTGGTTTATTTTAGTTCATATATTTGAAAATGTTCATTTTGGTCGTGTACTTTAAAAAAAAGATCATTTCAGTTTTTCTTGACAAAATTTTAACACAAATTTTACACCTAATGAAAATTCTTTAGTATAAAGTAATGTTTACATTTTAAAAAATATATATTAACTATAGTGTTGTGTTGAAATTGTAGTAGAAAAAATTAGATTATGAATAAAATTAAGAGACTAAAATAGTCACTTTTCAAAATTACAGGGACCAAAAAAGACTTTTTGAAAATATAGAAATTAAAATGAATTAGAAGTATAATGATCAAAATAGATATTTTGAGAGTATATAAACTAAAATGAATCAAAACTTAAAATACAAATACTCGATCAAACTTGAATAAATAATAACAAGAAGTTTAAAAAAAATTAAAATAACATCAAAAGAAGTCGGCCCCACATCCATCATTTTCTATATTACATTTTTTCCACCTAAGAATTATAATGATACATTTTCTCTGGGCATTACTGCCCTTAAAAACTCTTCAACTCCCTCTTTCCCTCCCCTTTCTCTGCCTTTTTGGCATAAAGTTAATGCCACTATTTGGCATCAAAGGTGGAATTTTGAAGACCAAAATATGCTTTATTTTCTCCACTCACTAATCATGTCACTATTCATTCTTGCTGTTTCTATATTGTATTTTTAAGAAATCAATGTTCACTTATATTTTATTTTTTTAGTATAATATGTTGGGTGGAAAATTGAACTTGTAACTTCTTGATTGGAGATATATATTATGATTAGAGATATATATTAATTACCGTTCAGTTGTATTCTTTCTGACACTCACTTACATTTACTTGATTGAGTTCTATAATGCTTTAACCTATATCGAAATGGTACCTGTTTTCATGAAATTTTATTTATATGAAATACAAAAATATAAAATTTATTTTTCAAAGCAATAGCATAATCTTTAGCTTAATAGTGAAACTTGTTACATTATCAAAATATACCTACTTTAAGCATCTAAAGGTTCCAAATGATTTAAAGTTTTCCTTTTCAAGAACAATACGGCTAAATAACATTATTGCATGTGTTTAAAAAATGTGTTATAACAATAGTTTATCATAAAAATATCAACATACACTAACAAAATATCGACCATGTTGGTGAAAATTTAGGAAAAAAAAACAACTTTCAAAAAATGATATTGAAGTATAATATAAAACTAAATTGATAAATTTTTACAATTGGTCTTATTTATTGTGTATAGAAATTTTGAGATTAGAATAGAAAGATTATAAATATTAGAGGGAGAATAGAAGTAAGGTTTTAAATGTCGATATCGATGAAAATATCGAGGTCTCAATTTCATGGAAATATCGATAAGATGTCGATATCGATGAATATTTCTATAAAAGTTAGAGAAATTAAAAAATCATAAAAATGAATAAATTAACAAATAAACATTTTTCTATTTCTAAACAAGTTAAAAACGATTAATATTAATATTATGTATATATTAATGATATTTTATTGATATTTTTAATATTTTATTGATTTTTTAATGCAGCGGAAATGAGGGGGAGACAAATGTCAGATTTATTGGTGTTAAATCCATAAATACATGAAAGAATGAATATTTAATACATAAATAGAATGGTAATGAGGGGAGACAAATGGCAGCTTTTTTATTTGTTATTTTTTGTTAATTAAGCATCGTGATTGGCGCGAGCATTTTGGCTTTGGATTCTTGTGATTGGGAAAACGGTGAGTTGAAAGGTTGGAGGAGACATTTTTTACCAAATTCAAACTTTGGTTTATATCATTAAACTCTCTCTCTCTCTCTCCTTCCAATTCGATGTTATGGTTTTGCAGGACACCTGTATCCCCATGTTCTTCCATGTTCAACTTTGCATTTTTTGTACTTGTTTTTTTTCCTCTCTCTCTCTACAATCTTATACTTTTATTCTCTTCCACTTGTATATGCACTTGCATTGCTTGTACTTTCTTTATTCTCTCTCTCTAAAAAAATAATATATTCTATACCAACTTTATTCCATGGAAAAAAGAAGGGCAATGAGATTGGGATGCCAAGGAATAAGAATTACTTTTGGTTGGGGTGCTGCAAAAGCTCCACTAAACAATAAAACACAAGAATCACTCTCTCACGATATTTAAGGTTCCTACCTAGTGAACTTATAAATTTTTTTTGTTAATCACTCTCTAAAGTTTTTAGATATTTTAAAAAATTTTAGGATTCTATTAAACACAAAATTAAAATGGAGTGATTGATGAGATACATAATTTAATTTTATGTTTAGTAAATATTTAAATTTCAAAAAGTGTCTGGATACTTTAAGAACATATAAATTTAAAATTTAGGAATTTTATTGAATAAAATATGGAAAGTTTGTGGACATATTGGAGCATATTTAAAATTGGAAAATTTATTATACATAACATTTGAATAAAATATGTAAAGTTTGTGGACATATTGGAGCATTTTTAAAATTGAAAAATTTATTATACAGAACATTGAAAATCTAAGAACCTATTTTAAACAGTTTTTTACATTCAGGACCTATATATTAGAAACAACTTTGAAATTTCAACGAAGACCAGCTTTTATTTGAACCTTCATTTTTTTTAACAGATTTTAAAAACATTCTCTATTAATATGATGATTTTAAATTACGGTCAATTGCTAACTTGAACCTAGTTCAACTAGTTTAAGGCAGGTATCTCCGATCAAAAGGTCTTTTGTTCGAATCTGACCCCCACATGTTGTCATACTAAAAAAATTACAGTCGATTTAGAGAGAGTAAAAACCTCTGACGCTTAAGTCAGTCTTAGCCAATCTATACTCAGTGTGAGGATAGTTTCGCTTACCTCAAAATGAAGCACGACTCTCTATTTATAAAGGTTGAGTCTCCAATAGCGGTTGAGGAGCAGTTACGATCGCTCTGAAAATCGCGACACCTTGTTAGAGAAACGCTTTTTGGTTTGCAACAAACAATATAATAATCATGGGCGAGGGTGAGCTGTTGAGATCCCTATTGGTTGGCTCAACCTTTAGGAAGTTCTAGACGACCAATAGTATGAACATCGACTCAACCTTTAGGAAGTTTCCAGCATACAAGGGTTTGATCTTTAGAATGCATCATTATGATGACACTGAACATTCTATCTATAAAACGTTGTCATATGAATAATGTAAAATCACCTCAAACATTGGCTCTCAGTTTCGTCAGCTCGGCAAAGTATCAGTCGTACTCCCACGAGGCGATGAATGACGTAAGCCTTGCGCACATTAAATGCATCGCGAGAATGGAGGCAATGCTCTAACAATTAAACGACGTACTTTGAATATTGACGGTTGAAATATCTTGATCTGGACCATTGATTCTGAATTTAATTCAACCACTAAGATGCATTTCTCAGAAACTATAAATAGTGTGGGTTATTTTTACTATTTACGTTTTTTGATTATCAAATTTGCTCTCAATAGGTATCAGCTCGTTTCCTTCTGTGTAGGTCAGCCTTTTTTTTCCTTTCATAGTGAGTTAAAAATTTTCGCTTAAGTATGGATAGGTCATCGCCTAGTTCTGAGAGTAGGAGAGTAGGATAGTTCTGTTGGGTGTGTTGCCCTAAACTCGTAGTTTGTATTTTGTAAAAACAAATGTCTATTTAATAAAGTTTTATTCAATAAATTTGTTGTTGAATCATAGCTTTGCATTGTCCAAAATCTAATAAACTAAACATCTAAGGTTATTTTTGATGTAATCGGGACAGTATATATACTGGGTATATAGTTGATATACGGGGTATATATTTGATATACCCCTGATATATGAATGGATAATATCCCGTGAATAACCTAAAGGGTCTATAGTATATGGATAAGGCTGGGTACCTTATCCTGGCAACACTATGGATACGGCCCACTCTGTAAAGGTTACAGACGACTCGATCCAGGTCGTTCGTGTGGAGACATGCGAGTGGGGGTATCCTGTATAATGAGTTTG
>NW_019105010.1:16660-28592 GCF_001995035.1 Momordica charantia
AAGAAATAGTGGTGGTGTTCGAGGAAAACTAGTTGAAGAAACGTTCTTCAAAGGTAAAGTTTTCTCTGTATTTTTCTTCTGTAAAATTCGGTTTTATATCCCGAAAATCAGCAACGAAAATCCGTTTCCGCTCCGGGATTCACATCCCTTCAAGTTCACCCTTCAGTAAGTCGTGTTGTTGGAACCTTTTGGGTAACCTAATGTAGGTCAAGCTTCTGGTCAAGCCGAAGTGGGTCAGGCTTTAACCTCTACCCAATTTGAACCTAAGATGTGTCACTCAACTTGTTCTGAAGGTCATCTTTTTCATCTTCGATGTAGATATAGGATTCCTAATAGTGTCGAACTCAGGTTGCTCAGGTCGGGGAATATTTGGAGGATCCCCCTCCTAAGGTTCGTTGGATTTTACCTTTTAATGGTTGAACGTGGGGTTCGACATCCCCTTCATCCATTCATTCAACGATTCCTGGTGAATTTAGCTTCAACTCAAATGGTTGGTAGACCATGTTAGGGTTGTTGTACATCTGATGAGGTTTTAGCGTAAGTTGAAATAACCTTTTAGCTGTAGACCAACTTCTTGACACCCAAGTAGTTCAACCATATAAGGATTATCCAGGTATAATTTATGTGTCGGCTCGCAAGAAGTTCGGTAAGCTTGTGTGCAACGCTTATTCCAACAAAAACTGGAAAGAACATTGGTTCCTCGTCTCTAGGGATTGGCTTACCATGAACAAGAAGGGGGGTCCGTCTATGAGGTTCCCACCAAATTTGGGAAAGTAGGTAAGCATGTAGTAATACTTAGTTCGGCACAATATGAGACACGATATATCATGCTTTCATTTTCTTTAATGTAAACCGACATCTTTTTATTCCTCGTGTAGCTCTTCCCAAACCTTCACTGCTGATTAACAGGCATTCTGAGGAGATCAGGGAGCTTGCCTCAACCTTGAAGGACGACATGTAGTACGATGGTCTTCTTGTTGGGTTTGTAAGGTGATTGCAAACAAAGTCCAACATTGGCTAGGGAAGGGAATGATCATGGGTATATAAGAGAGAACAATTATCTCCATTGGTATGAGGTCTTTTGGGTGGAACCAAAAGCAAAACCGTGAGGGTTATGTCCAAAGCGGACAATATCATACCATTGTGGAGATATATGGGGTAATTGGGGGTACCGTTGTCCTTAACACTTCTTAACGAGTAAAACCTTGTCCAATCCAAGCCTAACCTGAGTCGAGTGTTATTTTTAGCGGAGAAAAACCTTGTCTCCCATCTAGCAAACTACTCTTTACCGTCTCAAAGAAGAAAAAAAACAAACATCAGCTCGGTCATCCTTTCCTTTTCTTTTTTTGAACACTTGTCCTTTTTTTTGTAGCAATGGTACGATACCCATGTTCCTCTCTTCCTTCTTCAGAAAACAAGGTATTGAGGGGTCGACCGTGGAGGAGAACCCATCACAAAGGGCAAGAATCAAGAGTGTCTACACTTCAGCACTTTGTAAAACTAGAGGCACCTCAATTTAGGCACTTGACGTTGAGCCAACACAATCAGTGCCAGCTCTTATTCCTCCTTCATCTTCCCGTCAGAAGAAGAAGGATAAGGTTGTCTTGGATTTGCATCAAATACGATCTGATGAAGCCTCCTCAAGATCTCTACCTCCACTAATTCCAATCAATTCTATGGGCGAGGCTAGGCTGGTGATTCGTCCTTGCAAGGGTTTCGACTATCCTTTCAAATTTAGCTCTAGCACTAAAACTCTCCGCGAGTCAGCTCGACGAGGATGCTCTATCGACACAAGGGATCTTGAGTAACCAGGAGATTATATTCAAGATTTAGTGGATTCTAAGGCTGGCTTAAGTGATCACTCTTTATCTTCTTGTTTTTCCCTTTTTTTATTGAATCCTCCAACTTGTGTCTCTTTATGACTTTGCTTCACTTACCCGTTAATTGAAAGTTGGAGCTTAAATTATTTAGGACTTTAGTATTTCATAAACGTATGTAACTGCTAACCTAAGCTCCTAAACAAACTAAAAGCGATGTGGAATAGAAGTAGAACTAAATTTGCATGATGTAGTGAACTATGTGCTGAGCACGTTGAGTAGGTGCATGCTTTTTTTTTAAGCTAATGCATTGGTAGGGGCGTTAGCTTGCCAAATTATTTTTTCCTTTGTTTTAAGTATTATTTTCCAATACATTAACATCTATTTTTATCGTAGTCCGATTGCTCATTCAAACAATTTACAAACTTATTTTAAAAAATTAGTCCTTTTGAAAACGAACTTGGAGTACTTCCAATTATTACTTGCAATAGTATGCATTTGCACTCAACCCTCTAGTTGCTAAGTAGAGGTGCAACACTTATCCTTCGGCATGGACGGAGGAGTTGACTTATTGTTGTGTTGTTTCTTTCATACTTGATGTCTTGCGGCTTCAAGAGTTCTTCAACGCCAATATATTTTTAAGCTCGATTGAGTACCTCATTGAACGTCAGGGAGACTTCTTGCCAAGGGACCAAATTAAGTATTTATCTCTAAGGCCTAAGATGAACGAGGACATTCGTCGTATCATCAAAATAGTTGGCAACTCTGATTTGTTCGTCCATGAATTGACTGACATAATCCTTTCTTATTGACGGATGGTGAGGAGATGAGTTGCTAGTCTTTCGGAGTGATGCTGAGTCGAGAATTGTCCATCAAATTACCTTCAAAAACTTCCATGTGATCAACGGATCACCTAAGTTGTCATACATTTTAAACATCGGTATCTTAAACTTGATTGACATCGAGGATTTCTTAGTAAGGTTGGTTGCTTGTCACACAGGTCGTCTTYGGCTCGTCTCCTTCCGCGATACGTACTTGGTAGTTGCCCGACCGTAGATCCAACTTCTCGAAGTATCTCGCGTTTATTGATTAGGGCRAAGAAGTCCGCAATCAAAGTGGATACTTGTTCTTGATGGTTAGGTTACCTTGTTGAGCGCCCGATAATCAATGCACAAGGCTACCGCTTTTTCTGGAATAAAAGGAAAGGTGGCTCCTTTTGTTCGTCATCCTCAGCATCTACAATAGTTTTGACGTCATACTTCTTCTCAAGGTCGTCTATCTTTCTTCTAGAACTTATCCCTCATCTGATAAAAACTCGGAGCACATATCCTATTAGCCATCTCAGGTTGCTTTGTCTGAGTCATATAATACGTTCCTTTAACCATCAACCTCTTGGCTTCTTGTCCTTGCACAATTATTTAACGTGTTCCTAAGGTCGCATAGGGCAGGAGTCTGACCTTGCACATGTGTTGGCGAATGGCGACGAGCTCGCCTGTTGAGGACATTTTAGAGATCCCTATTAAATGCGGATCATGTCCTAGTTGCCAGGCGAGCTGAACACAAGGGCGGGCATCAACCTTCACCTTCAAAGAGAGGGTTGAAAGCAGTCTATTGGCTTGGGTTGAGGTTGCTCACGCAATAGTTCCATATTACAACGTGGATTCCTCAGAGGGGTTCTGATGTGGACTCCTCTTATTGCTCTATGTGGGTTGACCTTGTCACCAACAACAAAAGGGTCAATAGGTCCCTTGTCTTTTTTGGGTCACGCAAAATTGACGATTCAGGCATCTCAAATCATCCAAGGTGTTGATGCTCTTGCTCCATCGCTTCCATCTTCGCTTTTATTTCTGTCAGCTCAACTATCATGTTGGCTACAATACTTGGATTGATATATGGATCGACGTTCTGACCAGAGCAACTACCACGACTTCCCCAAGTTGGCTATGAGCCTCCCAAAAGTGGGAGGTTGGTACAGATGACCGACGTTTGTGGATCTTCTAGAGCATCATGCACGGTGGGGTGGCCATTCACAGTGGGGTGACCATTAGTCACGACCTGAGGGTTTGGAGGAACGACAATATTCTCTCCTCAATGGCTAGGGTGCTTGATTTGCTGAGAACGTGCTTGCAGTAGGGAATGACTTAAGATTTTATCGATTTCCCCAAACGAGGCATTAAATTTTGATCACGAAATGACCAACTCTGCGCAGCTTGGACTTATAAAAGGCCGACGAAGGAGGAAACCTGCACAGAAAGAGTAAAAAGCTTTAACGGTCAAGTCAGTCTCAGTTTGATAACTCACTATGAGGATAGATTCTAGTATCCGAAAAAATGAGGCGGGACTGTCTATTTATAGAGGTTGAGCTTTCAACAGCGATTTTAGGAGCGGTTATGTATGCTTTATAAATCATAGCGCCTTTTTGCGACAAACAACGTATTAATTATCAACTAGTCCCTATGAAAGTGAGTTGCTAAGATCCCTATTGGTCGACTCGACCTTTAAGAAGTTTTGGAAGACCAAAAGTATGAACATCGACTCGACCTTTAGGAAGTTTTGAACGGTTTATTTTCCCTTCAAGGGTTATGAAGACTCGAAACGTCGTTGACACGTGGATATTGTAGAATGACCTCCTAACACTATATATGATGCTAACTATTGCCTCAAAGTACTACTTATTTTTGCCAAGTATGATATATTCTAATTTTTTAGATTCTTTTAAAGGATTTCTATTTTTTCTTTTTAATATTAACAATTGTATCACCTTCTCCTTGAAGAGTGTTTTCTATTAAGAAACATTATTCTTGTTTTCTTTTCTCCCTGATAAAATCCTGAAAAGACATGTAAAGATAAACGATTGCATCTCTTTATTAATCAGAGAGAATAAAAGGAATTGGAATCAACAAAAAATTACTTTCATGTTTTTAATAATTGTTGATAAATTCTTTACAAATGAAGGTTCCTTCGTTACATTTATTATTACTATTATTTTTATTTTTATTAATCAGAAACACAAAGAATGGAACGATAATTAATTTTTATTTCAGTTTGATTGTTAATCTGTCTCAATAATCAAATAGACATTTTTTTAAGGAATCAAATAGGCATTATTTTCGAAGAATACATAATTCAATTCTTTTTAGATTTTGTTCATCTTCTTTCGGCTCATTTAAGGTTTAATTTGAATTACTCTTTGATTCAAGCGTGTAGCATAAGTAAATTGAAAATAACTCTTCATCAAAATCTAGAAGGAAAACCGAATTACAAGCTTTTCCACTCTTCCATTTGCTTTAAATATAAGCAACCAAGTTTTTAAATATTATACGAAAGGATGATTATGGGATTGGTGTCTATAAAAGATAAAACAACAAAAGATATTAATTAAACCTTTTAATTGGTCGTGTCCATATATATGATAAGAGATATTAAATTAGAAGAGGAAAAACAAACGAAAATATTAAAAGAAAAGGCATTTGCAAGAGTAACAAAAAATAATAAATAATAAATTAATAGAAAATTATGAATATAGTAACCCCTTTTCAATTTTGCAGAAATAGTAAATCCAATAAAGAAAGTAAAAGTCCAACATACAATCTTGATGAACATGTTGGCCTAATACCTGGGTAATATATATATCTGAGTTAATATGTCATTGATATATCTAATTATGAGTATGATATATCAATAATATATTTGATAGGAACACTAATATGCCAATGTTATAACTTGATATATTAATTCTTTTACTGTGTTTAATTTTTCTTATTGAATTGTGTTGTGTTATTTATACATTTTTGATAAAATGACTATTTTATATCTCTACTATGAATGTTGATATATCATTGGTACATCTGATTTGGTGTACTACTAAAATATATACTTGATTATCAGTGCTAATATACCAATAATATATCTGATATGAATGTTGATATACAAATGAATCTGATATAGATGCTTGATTTTGATACACTATTGATATATTTAAAAATTTAGAAGGGTAAAATCGAAATAACTAAAAAATTTAAAATCAAATTTAAAATATTTTTTCATATTTACAAAAGTCATAAATTATTGCTAAATTTGCAAGTATGAAAAAATAATTTAGCTACCTATTTCAAATATCCATGAAAAATTACAAGAAAATTGCTTAAACTATGATGGTGAAATATTACAACCATCTTCATTACAACACAATTTTTATATAATTATTGGATTACACTCTAGTTATTTATTTATTATTATTATTGCCGAGTGTAGATGGTGAAATCAGCCATCAGAATTCCGAAAAAATGCACTAAAACAATTAAGGGGCGTTCAAGTGCGGGGTGGGGTGGGTGGAGTTGTTAAACGTGAAGTTGTTAAATATGGAGAACTAAGTTCAAGCAGTAGAGTTTCTTAACTTGGGATTCTATTGTGTTCAATATGCAGAGTAAGTGTGGAGTTGTGTGAGTTGATTTTTTTAGTTACCATTAGAGTTAGATTCTAATAATTTATCAATTAATTTTTTTAAGTCATTTCCAAAATTTAAATGTTAAAGCTATATTATTTTATGAATATCTTTTCTAGAATTAAATATGTTATAATTATAATTGTTTATTTTCTTTATTTCTATTGCATAATCTTAGAATTTTATTTAAGTAATGATAAAATTACTCTTTTTTTTTTACATTTTACTATTTTAATTTGATTACTTTGAAAATAAAATAGATTCCTTTACTCTTTTAAACTCATTATTTTAAAAGTAAAAAATACATATTTAGATTATTTTAATTAACTAAATTCAAAATAATATCTTACCCCTATATTTGTCATTTTGATTGTGTTTAGTTTAAAAATTAAAACATTTTTTAATCTAAATTTTATTTTAGTAAGTTTAAAATACAATACAATTTATTTTGTTACTGAATATGACTATGACTGATTTAAAAAATAAATATATTATTTTGTTTTAATATTTATTCGCTTGAAATTAAATATCTTTATTTATATAGATTCAAAATAAACTATTATTTTTATTTTAAGTTCACTAATTTAAAATTATATATTGTTACAAACTATAATTATTTAAACATCCATGAGAGAGAATAATAATTAAAATAATAGTAATAACTTTCACTAAAAAAGTAAGCTAATTACTTAATTAATTTGATATTATAAATGGTTTAAATTTAATTATTTAAGTTTGACATTTTAAATTTGTTAAGACATAGCTACATTTGCGTATCTTTTTTAAAAGAAGAAAACCTATGTATACATAAAATTGAATTATAATTCATATTATCTATAAAAAATTATATCTATCTATAAATTAAAAAAAATACATTTGTATTACAATTTATAAAACTTCAATATTTATAATTGTGAGTATGGAGGTAGGGAAAACTGAAACAATTAAATTGTAAAAAAATTGAATAATTGGATGTAAGAAAAAAAATTAGAGTAAGGAATGATAGTAAAAAATATATATAAGAGAGAGAAATGGTAGAACACACCAAAATTAAAAACAAAAACAAAAACAAAAAAGAATTGTGGGACCACCAAATTTGAGATGATGTGGATATCAACATTGTGTGAAGATAAGAGAAACGATATATGATTTGATGTGGGACCGACATGAAGAAAGATAAATAATCATTAGAATTCACCGTCAATAATGTCAATTACTTAGTGTTGAGTTATGCTCGCTTTGATTGATTAAATAATTATTTAAAGAAATATTTAATTTATTTTTTACTTCATACATATTACCCATGCAATATTCGGAGGTATGTTGATATTCTATATACTTGATTTGTACAGCTACATTTGTCAAGCAATAGTGGAACACAGAATTTTATTTGTAACTTTTTGAAGTTGAATTTGAAATTTTAGATAGGTAGTTACAAATATGAAATAAATTTAACAACTTTTTCCATTTCGCTCTCTCTCTCTCTCTTATTTTACAAAAGTTAGTAAAGCTATCCGTCAAGAAGAATCCAATTCTTTGCACCTCCCATCCCACACACTCCTTTTTTCATATTATTACTATTTATCTCAATCTCACGCTCACCACATCCTAGAATCAACCTTTTCTTTAATTTTTAATTTTTTCTTTCGATAATTAACATATATGTAGCAGAAAATGCTTACCGCAAGTGTATGGATCAAATTTTAATAAAGTGGTAAATCAATACTGATATTGTCATCTGGATTGGATTTCTAAATCACTTAAGTACCACAAATACAATCACTCCATTTTATTTAGAGAATCAAAATCAAATGGGAGAATATAATCAAAAGAAATAAACATGTAATAACAAAGATAAAAACAATGGGGAGAAAGGTGATAGAGAATTGATTTCACAGGTCATAGGGAATTGATTTCACCTTTTGAATCCATGAACAAACTACTTAATTACTCAAGATTGAATGAATTATTAATTCTATAGGCCAAGAACTCTCAAATCTCAACTGTCTCTCCCGAGCGCAAGCTAATTCTCCTTACCAATTATGAAACCAATATCCCTATCTAGTTTCTATAACAAGTAAAAACTTTATTGAACTAAGTCTTTTAACGACCTCTAAAGAACTTCTAAATCTCCTGATCTTAAAACCCTTTTAGTTATGCATCTCAGTTCTAACTCTAAACCACCTCTCCCGAACGTAAGATTTTAAGTCTAAAATCAATCAATCTATGGCCAGTAGATTCAAGGCATTAAGCATAGAGAAGCATAAGTATAATATTCATAAACATTCAATCAAAAAAACTAAACAATCAATGCATAAAGTTCAATGGCTACGTCAATCCCTAAGATAAGAGGTTTAGCTTCTCATATTAATGGTAAAACAATAAAATCACAATTAGAAGTCCATAACAAAACTAGAAAAGTCAAGGGAAAAGACAAGAAACTATGTTCAGCGCTCTTTTTTAAGCTCTCCAATGGTCTCTTTGCCCTCCAAATTGACCAAAAGGGCAAACTGCCAAAAAACCTCTCCCCAAACTCCTCCATCTCGGCGGCTACACAACCCTATTTTTATAAAAAGTTGTCGCGGCAGTGCCATGACGTTACACATGGGGCCATGATGCTACACTATTCACAAAATGCGAAATTTAAACTTCAAAGCGCCGTGGCGCTATCTTCTCGGGTTTTTAGCTTCAAAACTTGTTGTTATTCCATCTTGGGTCACTTTGATTCCGATTTTTCTTTTATTTTGATCCAAATAAGTCTTGTTTCCTCCCGATACTTTATTCCTGCAAAATATATCTTATGTGCTTAAATTTGTTATGAAGAAACGAAAAGTAACAAATAATTTAAAAAATGTAGCTCACAAGGTGATATCAATATATCTCCAACCATTTCAACTTCAATAATCATTTCGATGTGGATTATTTGGACAGAGGGAATTGCAAAAATAATATGTTGAATTACGTTTATAATCCTCTATTTAAAACCTATAAATATATAAGATCGAAGATAAGTCAAAATTTCTTATACCAAAATTAATCAATCTCTCATTATGAGATAAATTCTCCCATTTAGGGAAATTATGTGAAAATGCACAAACATATATATCTATAAGACCACCACCGTTTGTGAAAGATGAGAAAGTTGATAGAAAATACAAAATCTAATTATTCAATTGATGGAAAATAAATATACATAATTATAGGTACATTTAGTTTACGTTAAGCTACAAATTAAGTCTTTTAAACTTAAAAATTATTATATAAATATTAATGTGACATATTGATTGAACTATCAAGCGATGATTTGATATGGTAAGTCGAGCATAACTTAATGGATAAGATGCTTATTATCATTCCAAAAAGGTCGATGGTTTGATTCCTAATAATTGCTAAACTTTCAAATAAATATAATAATAAAAATAATCTATTCCATACTTATTATCATTCCAAAAGGGCGATGGTTTGATTCGCAACCATTGCTAAACTTTCAAATAAATACAATAATAAAAATAATTTAGGACTAGACTTACAATACATTCAACCTTTTTTTTTCTTAACAAGTCATGATTAAGATTTAGGTTGGATTATAGGTTTTCCCAATTAAGACATTGGGTACAAACATTAAAATGGTTACCCAAATAAGGTAGACAAGTTGAAAATGATCAAATGTTTACTTAATTTGTGAGTCAAAAATTGTTGCCATTAATTTAGTTGCTTGATGCTCTTAAGCTCAGGAAACTGTGCTATGTAGTGTATATATAAAAAGCATTATCTCTCTCACATCACAAGACCTAACCCACATATTTTGAAGAAGATAATAAAAAAGAACAGTACAAGGATCTATGCTGCAGTTTCTAACTTTAATAATGTAAGAGATTTTTGTCACTGTCAATCTCATCCTCTCTTTCAATTCTTCTATGCCATTGTCAATCATTCATTTCAACCTGTTTCCTCCCTTTCAAAACTCAAATATTTTTGTTAATTTGAACGTAGTTCAATTAGTTAAAGGATCTATAATTAAAAAGTCGTGAATTCGAATCATCACATCTATATATTGTATTAAAAAAATATATTTTAACACTTCTATTCATTATAACTTATAATTAGTCTCCATTATTCAAATCATTAACTAGATTTTCAAAAAAATAAATTATTAAAACCATAATTTTTTTTAATTTTCAAAGTTTGACTTATAGTTGGAAAATATTTTAAAAACATAAATAAAAATATAAATAGTTTTCAAATTAATAATAGTTTTCCAAATTTTAAAATTGGACAAGCATGTTGAGACAGTTTTAGAAGAAATAAAAAATACGTTCTTAGTAAACAAATAGGTGTTGAAAAGAAAAGTTTAAATCAGGTAGTTTCACATTTGTTTTGGTCTTCATTCTTTCAAACAATCTTTTCGAATAACTATATTTTCCAATGGAATTTATTTTGATTTGTTTTGTTAATCTTTTAATACATTTCATATGAACTGTCTTTTTTTTTTTTTTTTRAAAATCATTTGATACAAACCATACATGTTGATTTGTACCATATGTATGCTTAACATGAAAACTGTAGAGGCATTTGAATGAGTGGTTGAATTTTTAAAAATATTTGTGCGTATATATACATTGAAAATAAGGACAAATATCAATTGAAAAGTAATTATGAATATAGCAATTGAAAAAAAAATATAAATGACTTATAAATTTTGATAATATTATAATATTCATATACATAATTAATGATTTTTTTTTAGATAAGATAATATGATTAAACCTAGATATGCATGATTTATTAATTATTGATTGATTATAATCATGGCAATGCATTTTGTTTCTCTTTTTACTGTGTATACAATTATTTTTTAAATTCTACTTTTTGTAATGTTTTGTATCAAGTATGTTAGATCTGATTTAATCCAAAATTTAATGATTAGGATAAAAAATTTGTTGATTTGAAAATTGGAGAAAATAAAATTTAAACAAAGAAGAAATAAAATAGTTATAAAACAATTTTATTGTCTTTTAAACATAAAGGGTAAAAAAAGAAGAAAAGAAAAGAAATTCACTACAAATTATAGTGCTGTTTTCCTCTACATAGAGAGGCAAGGTTAAATTATTATCCAATCCGAAGGTTGTTTGTGTTGTGGTCCCTATTATATACACTTAAAACTTCATGATTTAGCCATCAAACCATAAAATAGGGAAGAAGTCTACCAAGCAATTTGCCAACAAATATGGCTCCAACTGGCAACATTTTAAAATGTTCTAAAAGGCTAAATTTAGTTTTCTTCATTGCAAGGAGACTTGGAGGACACAATTAAGAAGAAAAAAACACATACAAATCAAAATTCAGCATATTCTACCCAAGAAACGGGATTGGATGAGGAATTCAAGCAAATTTAAAATTTCTTTTCAAACAATGATAGAGGATTGATATTGCTTAAAAGAAAATATTTAGGCTCAACAATGACGAGGAATCTTATTCTATTAACCATTAAGTATTTGTGGTGAAATATTCAATGGAGAAATATTTTGGTGGAAGAAAATTGTGTATAAAATTGATTAGAAACGAGAAGGGCTGGAATGAGATTGTAATGGAAAAGGGACAGGCTTTTCAGAAGTAACAAAAAGCAGGTCAAAGTTATTGATACGCATACACAGAGATCAATGCTAGGCTA
>NW_019105011.1:13448-37328 GCF_001995035.1 Momordica charantia
TTTCTTTCCCACAGACGGCGCCAAATGTTTATGCAAGGGTTTGCACAACGGTTCTTCACGAATCAAGCTCGAAACCGGTCTCCAGTTCCGACCTGAACACTCGGGTGGACCTGCACAAGAGGGTAAGCACTCCGACGCTCAAGTCAGTATAGATCGGACTCCGTATTTAGTTCGAGGTGAGATTCGATACCTGAGCGTGAAATGAAGCCCTCTATTTATAGGTGATGGATCCGACAGTACACACGACCGGCGGTTATATGTCTTTTCTCATATCGGACCTGTCGGGTTCCGAGCAGGTCGGACCCCAGTCAGGTCGAACCTTGGTGCCCATACTTAGCCTTTCATAATGGGCGAACCCAGTCTCCTCGGCTGGRCCGAGGTGGACCTTGGCAATCCCTCTTATTCAGTTTCTTCAAACACCAATAAGGGTCCTCCACGTGTCTTGGGTATGTTTACCCCAAAACACAAGGTATACYCATTCCACCCTATCAAAAGCTCTGCTTAAGTCAAGCTTTAGAGTTGCAATGCCAATTGTTCCTGATTTCTGTTTTTTAAGAAAATGAAGGCACTCATGACCAATAATGATGTTATCCGTGATTGCTCGGTTAGGAACAAAGGCTGATTAAGTATCCGAAATAATGAGATCCATAATCCCTTTGAGCCGATTTGCAATAGCTTTGGTAACAATTTTATAAGATACATTGCAAAGGCTAATAAGTCTRTAATCCGAGACTGTCCTAGGGTTCTTGACCTTGGGGATGAGGGCGATGAAGGTATTGTTCCAATTACTAATACTCATGTGATTGTTAAGGCTATTTAGACAAGCTTCCATCGGTTCTTGACCGACAA
The DNA here is from genome assembly GCF_001995035.1 of Momordica charantia. The sequence goes on from NW_019105011.1 coordinate 14,298, forward strand.
TGTTCCAGTAATGCTGATAGAATAAAGCTAGGAAGTCATCCGGACTTGGAGATTTTGTTGAATACATCTGCTTAACTGCCGTCAAAACTTCTTCCCTACCAAAAGGCGAAGAAAGCCTTTTGTTCCTGCTATCAGAAACCCGAGAAGGGACATATTTCACCATATCCTCAATGTCCTGCGTTGATGGCTGAAAGGAAGAAAAAATGGAGTTGAAGTAAGATAGAAAAGTGTTTTCCATCTCAGATTCTACCTCTGTCCAACTCTCATTTTGATCGAGAATTCCTCGAATAAAATTCTTCTCCCTTCAAAGAGATGTTTTTTTATGGAACCACCTAGTGTTGCGATCCCCCATTTAAGCCAATCTTCTCGCGAACGCTGTTTCCAATATATCTCCTCTACTTTAAGCAAACCCGCAAGGTCATCYTCCAATATCTCTTCTCGTCGAACAAATTGACACGACTAGTGAAACAGAAAATGTGAATGAACTTTAAAATTATATGTACATTAAATTTTGTTTGACGAGAAATTTACATTAATATGTGATGAGACTTCAGAACCCTAAGAGCATCTRCGCCAACCAAAAATCAAACAAAAAAATGTTTTGATGTATGCACAAATTATAATTTTTCAAACATATTTTAAATTAACAAACTATAGGAAAAAAATTGGAAAGTTATTCTATATAGTAGTTTCTTATAATAAAATTTTGAAACATTTACGTGAATAGCAAAAAAAATAAATATGTACTTACAAATATAATATAAAGTTTAAAGTTTTACTAAAACAGTATAATTCAAACTAAACTAAAATTCAAAATTAATAATAAATTATGATATCTTTTTAGAATACATATTAAATTTATGTCATCGAATAGAATTTCTCTAAAATTTTTAAACAATCCCTAGGATTGTATTCTAAAACAATTTTACGTTTTTAAAATTAAATTATTTTTAAGAATAGTATATGAGCGTAACTTAAAAAACTTAAAGAGTTACTGCATGTTTAAAATTATAACATACACTTTTATGGTTTTTCTAGAAGAAAATAAGCTTAGTTGTTCTAAAAAATTGTCATTAGGAAGAAAAGTAACTTAAAAAAAAAATGTTTACCTAAACATATTTAGGGAAATTGTAGTGGGCAGCASAAATATTTTATGTATCTCAAAATATGTCATCTGCTCTTTAAATTTTCAAATATACCAAAACTTTTCACTTATATCAGTAGTATATCAGCATATCAATAGTATATCAAACGCTCATATCAGTAGTATATTARATRTATATCACATATATATTGTTTAGACACTCATATAAGTAGTATTATATACATATCACATACATATTACAAGTATATCAGATGTTCATATTAGTATTATATCACACATATATTAGTAGTGATATATATTACAGATATATATCATTTGCGTAAACTTGTCATTTTAAAATTGACCTTCCGTTTTTTTTAAAGTGCTATATTTGAAAAAAACTAATTGTGATTGCTATTTTACTCATTCTACTAAATATTTTTAATGATAAATTTTATTTTAAGAATTAAAAAATTGGGTTTTGAAAAACACCTCTCCTAGAGCAATTCTCGTTAAATTTCAAAAAACAAAAATTAAATTCAGTTAAATTTTAAATTTTGGCTATATACTTTTATAAAACGACAAACTTCTCTTTAAAAATAAAAAATTAAAAGCAAATTAACTAGGGCCTAAATTTTGAAAATTTCTACATTGGTTTTGCATTAGTTCTTATCAGAAAACATTAGAATTTGAAAATTAAAAAAAAAAAAATCTTCTTCAACATCATTTACAAAATAAATTTAGGCCTTAAAAAGTTGTGATATGATGTGTAAACATTTTAATTTCAACAATTTAAATTATTAGAATTAAGATATGCTTCTTGCAAAAATCTTATTGGTGGAGATTCTTCCCCCACTAAAGAAAAGATCTTGAAAACATTTGCCATACATATCAAAATAAGCACAATTTTACAAAGACATAGTTAACATGATTTGATTGATACTTGACTTAGATACTAATAATTCTTGTGGTTTTATATTAATTTGTCCTAATTTTTTTTAATTTAAAAAATATATTTTTTCCTAATTTTGATTAAATTTTTGTTAGATATCCTTGTGATAAATTATTTCTAAACATTTAAAGTGAGTTTTATAAAATGACATTTTGTTTTAATAATGTGAGATGCGATAAGTCACGCAAAATATAAAATTAAGTTGAATCGTAAAACAKTATTTTGATTAGAAAAGTAGAAAAATAACTCAGRCTAATATTATTTTGAGTTCAATAATAAATAATATGGTACATTAAACTTATGGATGAATTATTTTCAAGTGTGGAGAAATTGATTTGATAGTTGCATTTTTTTGAGTGATTTGATAGTTGTTTTGTTACTTCTTACTAATGACAATAATACATTTTAATCTTTTAAAGTCATAAAAGCTAAATTAAAACTAAGATTGAAGTATAATGACTCAGATTTAATTTTATACAACTTTTCAATTATTTTTTCTATTTTATATAGAGAAACAAATATGATATAAAAAAAATATAGAGAGAGAGAAACAAATATACAATAAGATCTTATAAACATAATTATATTACAATTATAAACAAAAATAAATCCTTCTAAGAAAAACAAAAATAAAATCAAGAAGAGCATATACCTAGAAAGACAAAATCTAGCCTTAATCCAAGTTCCAAAATTGATCTAAACAATAACAATTTTCAACATTCCCAATTGATTTTTATTTTTTATAAAATGTGTCCTCCTAATTAACCAAATTTGTAGAGTGYGTGTGAGAGAGAGAATTTTTAATAAATAATAATAACAATAATTAAAGGTAAAAACAAGGCTTTATGGAGAAAGCAATAAATAAATAATTTTAAAAAATTAGAGGTGGGAGATAATATTAAAAAATGGCGTTTGTTTGGTAAGTAAAGTAGTACACATGGACAGACAAAAACATTGTCAAAGCACGAGAAGTTCACGTGCAACTCTGACTTATTTGTTTGTTCATTACAGCCCCACCATTTTTGTTTATTACAAAAAAGATCCCCACAACTTCTTACTTTGATTCCTGTCTCCTAAATTAAATATAATCAATCTTTAATTCCCAATGCATTTGTCTCTTTTTTTTATTTTAATTTTATTATATAAATTAATTAATGATTCTCTTATTTTTACATTCAACATAACTATTTTATTTTTTAGTACAATTTTTTTAATTAGTAAGGAAACAACAATTTTTTTTTTCATACAATTGATGAATTTTTTTAAAATTTTAGTTTCTATTTAGTAACCAAACTAAACTTCAAGCATGCTGAGACAAAGTTATTCCTTTAAATAACCTAGATTTGAATATTTACCATTTGTCTCAATTGCAATACTCCAAAAAAAAATTTAATTAAACCATGAGACATGTAATAAAAATTACTATTAAATTTAGAAATCAACTTTTATTATTAAATTGTAAATTGTTTATTTTACATTTGGTAGGGTCTCCTTATACATAATGAATGGATGTGCTTGCTTTTATTTCAATGTAAGGAAACTTCCCCATATTGACACAATCTGTTTGTACAAACCAATAATATAATAATAATTTAGAATTTATACTTACTTTCTAATATGATTTTTTCATTATATAAAAAGTATTGATATAACTCATTTATTTATTAAATATAATATGAATTAGACAAAAACTAAAAATAAGTGAAAACTTCTCCTCATTTTTATATRTGAAATGACATCTTTACATTCTCCCAAGGAGAGAAAATAATATCAAATTAAAAAAAGGGAAAATTATTTTATTTTATTTTTTCTTCTAGTTTATTGGAACTGAAGCAAAAATGGGAGGAACACAAGAAGAAGCAAGTTGGGGTTGCATTTGGTAAAGTGAAGCTTTAATTAAATATATCAAACATAGTTTAATGCACTAATTAATTAACCTTTCATTTAATTAATTAAATATTTATCAAATTGGAATCTTGGTCATGCATGGATAGTAATCATACCCTTTGAAATTTAGCTTCTTTATTATTGACCTTTAATTAAATATAAGCCTAATTAACGAAAAAGAATTTAATTGTTTGTTTTATAAAAAAAAAAAAATCATATTCTTTACATGGTTGAAAATATCTGAATCTTTATATGGTGGGATTTAGAAAATGTTAAGCTCAGGTAGGTCAGGATATGTCAGATTGCCAACACTCTCTACACAAAATGGTAACCCCTTTATTCAAAACATTCTGTTGTTTCTTTGTCTTGCTTCATATTCTTTTTTTGTCATTTATTTATTTGTTTTTGTTTTTTCCCTTGCAATTTTATTTTTAAAAGCTCTATAAATCTCTAAGGTCGGAAATAAAATATGTTACTGATTTTCATTTCAGCTATATAGCTAGTTAATAAAAAATGTTTTGTTATAAGCACAATCTTGTAGCAGCTTATCATATCAACAGCAGTAATTTTTTTTTAAGGTTCGCTTACTAGGTGGGTTTTAATTGAAAGCATACTCCATAATTAATAAGATATTTGAGGTAATAAAATTAATATCAAATTAATGGCAGAGAAATTTCCTTTTATTATTTTTTCTTTTTTTGTGGTAGCTTAAATTACATCTACTATTTCTATAATATGCTTTAACCAGTTTGAACTTATTTTTAAATTGATATATTTTGACCCACTCAAATTTTTTTTAGTATAACAAGTGGGGGTGGGGGTTGGAACTCATGACCTTTTGATCAGAGATAGGTGCCTTAACCATTTGAGATATACTTGGTTTGACAAAGACCCACTTAAATTTGATTAAGTATAATCCTGCAAAAATAAAAATACTTAAAGTTTTGAAAATAAGGAGAAAAAGACCCACTTAAATTTGATTAAGTATAATATGTAGAGTGGAGATTCGAACTCATAATCTTTTGATAAAAAATATATATTTTAATCAATTAAGTTAAGTGCGTACTACTCACATATCTATAATATTAATTTCGATATCAAATTAGTTGAATGAGATTAAACCACATAGACAATATATGCATGTATATCTCAAGATGTCACGTCCACCTTAAATGCCATGTTGATTTCCATTATTATATATAACTAATAGTAATAACTAGCATTGACATTTAAAATGACAAGACAATTATAATAAAGTATAATTAGATGAAGTTGAAAAAATTAAACAATAGAAAATTTCCCACTACTAGCTAACACTAAAAAAGTTTTCCTTTTGTTAATTTATTAATCCACCATGCAATTATTAGAGGGGGAAAATATGCATGAAACTTGTTAAAAGATAAGCTAACCTCATCAATTTATCCTTTTATTTCTTGTAAGACTCAACTCATGAAATCAGTTTCTTATGCTTGTTTAGTTGGATCCAACCGAAAAAAAGGGAAAGAAAACCCCAAAAGAAAGAACAAACAAAACTTACACACAAAAGAGAGGGCATGCCTTTTGTCATAAATAAAAACAATAACCTTTATCATGTCCAAGTTGAAGATGATGCACATACATCCCCAATTTCATTTAGGTTTAAATTAAATACTATTACTAACACACTGTACCTTTCAAAAATATCTATTTTACCAACGTGAGCTGAGTTTAATAATAATTGACACATGTCTTTGACTAAGAGGTCACAGTTTGAATCTCTCACTTCTTGTACTAAAAAAAATGATGATTTTAGTTCTTTCGTTTTCATTTCATCTCTTTTTTTCTCAATAACAATTTCAACACACAACATTGCACCAAATAAATATCTTCAAACATACTTAAACTTTGTACCTAAGAAATCGTGTTAAAATATTGGAAATACGAACAAAAGCGGCCACTTTTTGGAAGTACAGACACCAAAATGTAGGTTTCAAAAATACATATTAACCCAAAATAGTATTTAACCCTTTAATTAAATTTCAACCCACCACCCCCATTACCATTTTTACTTGGATGACCCCATCTTGTGGTGGGTGATGCCTACACAACCAAAACCAATAAAGAATGGAGAATGACACATGTAGAGGGACAGAGAGATAACATAGAAATTTTAGGGCATGCGTTTGTTTGGGTTTTGTTAAAAAATAGATGAATGGTTTGCAATTGAATTCTTGGTTTTGGGTAGGGCTACACTGTGTGTTTGTGGATTCCCCAAGGTGAAGGTGGGGTCTGAAAATTGGAGTTTGTCTGGTGGGTTTTGGGGACAGAGGCAGAGGGGCTTGATGGTCCATGCCTCCCCCATTTGGCTATAAAAAAAGAATCCCATTTCTCCCATCTCCCCAAACTCCAAACTCCAAAAACCAAACTCTCATTCATTAACTTTTCTCTCTTTTTCTTACCATCTCCACAAAACAACACAACACAGAGATCAGATCAGATCAGATATGAAGATGAACTTGAACAGTGGTGGGAGCTCCAAGAGGAGGCTCAATTCTTCTCCAACCAGAGGCTTTGGAGGAGTTCTTAGAGAGCAAAGGGCCAAGCTTTACATCATTAGGCGCTGTGTTGTCATGCTTCTTTGCTGGCATGATTGATTCTTTAATTAGCTCACAAGAGAGAAAATTCCATTAGGGTTTTCTGTTTTTTTTTTTCTTTTCTCTTTTTGGCTATTGTTATTATTAATTTTTTTAATTTTGGTGGAGTGTATATACAAGCGTTTTCTTTTGATTTGTTGACAAATTTTTGTAAGAGATTGGCCTTTTTGGGTCTGCAAGATGTGTAAATTAAAGGAGGAGAAGGAAAGAACTTGAAAGGAAACTTCAACTTTGGATCCACCTCTTTGATCTTCTTCTTCCTTTGCTTGTTCTTGAGTTTTGAGCATTTGGGTTTCAAGTTTTGAGAGGGAGAGGGGAATTCTGCCATGAATGAAAGTTTTTCATTTTGTTGAAACTGAGAAAACATTACCAAAATTTATGGCTTTCTCGACGGTATTTTTGCGACGCTCGAAAAGTCCTTTGGATAAGCTGTTTTGCCCGACGAAATCAATAACGTTGGGAAAGACTCACTTTTTCCCGACGTTTTTTGGGAGAAATAAGCGACCAACCGAAAAAGGTGAAAATTTTGGAAAAGCTATTAATTTGAGCAGTTTCCTTATTTCCCCAGTTGTGCACAGCTGAATTCAAAGCATGTGGATTTAGAAAAGCAAAATGGAGAGAAAAAACAGAAAGAGGTGTTGGATCCATGAGAAGAGGATAAAGAATCTTACAAATTAGTGTTCCCTTGCTGTTTTAATTTTCATTTTCCACTTTCCAGTACAAATTTTCACTGAAATTGGGCAATCTTTTACAAATTAATTTAAATTTAAGATATATATTGTATTCTCTCTCTCACTTTTAATGAAGAAATTTAATCACATCAGCATGTAATCTTTATTTTAAGAGTATTTTATTCTTTAATAATCTGGCACGAAACAAATTTAATTAAAAAGAAAAGAATGTGTATTGCTCAAAAAGGTAATAAAAACAAAATAAATAATAGAGGAAAAAATAGAAAAAGGGGAGGCACTTAGATTGGGTCAAAGTAGGTCCGTTAATCATTTAAAGTAGACATTATTTGTTATGATATGATTTATTTTCTCATTGGGAAAAGACTCCATTTCCCACAAACTTGCAAATAATTAATTCATTCATTACTTCTTTAATTATGTAATTAACTTCTTTCATTTATAAATCCGTACATTCGTTTGGATAAGATTAGATTAATGGTAAGCATGGTAAAAATTAAAATTAACCTAATCCAAATTGGTTATTTTACTTAAATAAGTTGTTCAATAATGTGGGTTTAAATTAATAATAAACCAAAAAAAGTTTGATGGAAAATTTTCAGCTACTACAAAGTATAGTACTTCTTCTATTTATTGTCTATCATGTAAGCATCCTATTAAAAATAATATAAAGTTTACGGTCTACCAACATTAAATGTCATGATACTCTAGTATTTGAAATTTTCTTTCAATATATTTGTTCAACAAAATTGGGTCAAGGTTGGCTCGGTCAAGATATGTTTACTTTGGAGAGCTTGAATGTATAGAATAAGTTGGAAGGCCGCTTGGCAAGGACATGCACAAGAGACCAAATACTTCGACGCTCAAATCAGTTTAATTCGACTTTAGGAGAGAGACCGAGCTAGAATGTGATACCTGAGAGGGTATCCGACAGGTGGAACGGCGGTTGGACATGTCGTACTAAATTAGTCAGCCTGTCGGGACTATGGGTAGGGAGACCTTCATCCTACTTAAGAGTCTTCATATCCAGTATTTAGTAAGTATGGAAGGTCGTTCCTCCCGTTAATGATCTTTAAGAAGATTTTCAAGTGGTCTCATCAAACTTTCAGACGGTTATGAAAGACCTTCCAGTAGTTTTTAGGAAAAAGTTTTAGACGTCTATCAAAAAAGATCTTCAAAGAGCTTTACGGAAGACGTTCAGATACACTTCAAGCAAGACTTTATCGTTGAAACTTACTTTACCATTCACGTGACAAGTCTATTTTTATCCTCCAAGCAATGTTTGGCAAATCGCTTTCGCGCTTGCCGTGGCTGTGGAATTTTGTGTCTTCAGCGGAGCAGGAACAACGTTAGGAACATAATAACAGCAATTCGTGGGAATGGAAAAAGAGCTCATCCAAACACGGTCTTCAAATTATTTTATTATTTTAATGATAATAATAATAATAATTATTATTATTGTAACATTATTATTTTTTAGTTTAGTGGTCAAAACTCGGATTGTAGGGCCCGGTGGGTTATTGCAAGCCAACAGGCATTCACGTGCGCCACGTGTACGGTAGTGATGGCCCCACTCGCAACAGTATTCCGTTTTGTCCCTTGCGATTCTTCGCTATTTACGATTTTAGCCATTCGAATTGAGATTCTCCTCTCTCCCAAATTTGAATTTTTGAAATATCAAAAGTACCCTTTTTGGATGATCAAAAAATTTTATCTTTTTATCTTTTTCTTTTTTACAGAACTTTCTGAAAAATCTTTTACTTGTTATATATAAAAAAGGAGTAATTAGAATATAAAATGCAGTAAAGACGTTTGAGGAACCAACTGTAGATTTAAAAACTAATGAAATGGATATTTAGAGAATTGCTTACGTATTCATTCAGATTCTTTTTCTTTTGGGAATAGTATTATTAACGAAAAGTTTTGATTGCTAAATTCTCAGAAATTCTTTTTGATTGAAAATAGTAAAAAAGATCTAGAGAAGATTTTATCTTTTTTCTTCTTTTATTTCAAGATTTTATTTTTTAAAAATTTTTATAGAATATTTATGATGTTCATAGCTTACCACTTACAAGTTTGTATAGCTTGTATTTAAGAACCTGTGGTCCTGGATAAGATTTTTTTATGTTTCACTCAAGGTTTTAAATAGTAAAAAATTGTAGACCACAAAAGAGTATTGGGAGTGACTAATAGATAAGTCTGGTGAAGAAGAACGTAAAAGAAGCATGATCAGCTTGACAGATTTGGGAAATGATGAATAAATCAATTTTCAAAGGTGTTCATCCAGAAACTAGAGACATTCAATTGGCGAGTGAGAGATGCATAATCAACAGTGCAGGTCGAAACACAAATCCAGAAGGGAAGTCAAAGGAGCCTGATGGAAACCTCCCATGTCAAATTCATGGAAATTAAATACGGATGCAACATGGCGAGCAGATACAAACACCGGGGGATTGGCTGGATTTTAAGAGACAAGAAGGGAGAAGTCATCAGAGTGCAAGCGGTAGAATTATAAGAGAGGAAAGAAATATTATTTACCTAGAGGTGATGGCTATTTGCCAGGGATTTTATGCGATTCGACAAGAACACCGTCTACCAATTCACTTAGAATCCGACTCCCTCAAAACGATTCATCTACTTCACAAACAGTGTCAAGATCAAACTGAAATTATTTGGCTTTTAAAAGAAATTTGGCAGATAATGGAAGATATGGAAATAGTTTCAATGAGGTATATCAGTCGATAGACAAATAAAGTGGCACATGGTTTAGTCAAACGAGCAATGAAAAATGATTTGAGGGAAGAGTGGAGTTGTCAAACTCCCTTGTGTCTAGACAATTTAGTTTTTTCAGAACTTGTTTTATGTTAAGTTATTTTCTTCTCATTTTCTAAAAAAATAATAATAATAATAATAATAATAATAATAAATAAATAAAATAAAACAAAAGTAAAAAATATTTAAATTAACCAATCAATATTTAAACCTTTCTAAATAAGTTTAAAATGATTAATAATAATATTAAATCTATATTAGTCATATTTTTATGATTTTTTTTATATTTGTCAATTTTTTTACAATAGTATAGAAATGTCGACTTACTCCTCAGGTTGATGTGGAATCCATGGACACATGAAAATRTCAATGTAAATGTTAACATGTTAACAGATATTTAATACCCATAGCCATACCCCATCTCCATAATATGTAATTTTCAAAATGTTACAATTTTTTTTTCAAATATAAAAATGTAATTTTTATCAGTCTATTTTGGTTTCACCAAAACAAATAAACTAAAAACCTCAGGTTTCTATTTGAAATTTAAATTTCACTTGCGTTTCAAAAGTTAACTTTCGTCTAGGGTTAATTTCATGTTTGGCACATGTTTGGGTCGTTGTGCCATCAATAGTCTTGTTTCGAATTGGCTGACTTGTTTGTGGGGAAAAGGAAGCGCCTCGTGAGCCTCATCAAAGCACAATTGTGACAATTGGTATTAGAGCCTAGTTGACTCCTCGTGTTGGAAAACAACGACCATGTCGAGGACAATACAATTGAGCAAGACCTACGTTGACAAACTTGTTGAGATTGAGGAACAACTGCTATTCCTGAGGAAGTTTCAGACAATCTTCGATATGTTGAATCTTCGATGGATGAGATCTCCAACAAAGCTGGCATAATTGATGTCGTGAATGCCAGTATAAATGGGCTTGCTATACGTGAGTTGGTGTTGAGGGTGAGACCCTAGAGGACAAGGTTAAACGAACTGATAACTTTAGATGTGGTGAAAACTCGTCGAGTTTGATTGCCCACATGGAGGAGCGCGTCAGAGAATTGGACACCTCCTAGAGATATATTCTATCAATGGTCAGTGACCAAAGATTTCAAGACCGCCATTGATGTTGTTGTAAAGGGGCAGAAGTTGCTGATTAAGTATCAAGAAAAATCTCATGATGAGAGCAGTTGTAGACCAAGTCGTAGTAGGGGGAACTTTTCAGTTCAATAAGGTTAAAGTTCTAGAGCCCAGTAGCTCGACCTTTCACGACTTAAATTGTTTAGAAACGTTACTACATGAATTTTAATTACATTTAAATCATTTAAAAATAATAAATAGTAAATTATACTTTCATAAAATAACTTTACAAAATAATTAAAAATTTAATTTGGGATCTTACAAAAATTTAGATAAAACATAATAATAAAATAAAACTTTTAACAAACAATTGAAATAATAAAAACAAATGTGGAAGAAAACTCATGGCAAAACCAACAACAACAAGGTCTTTTTTCCTTTCTTTTTTTTCTTTTTAATTTAGGAATTATCATAATAGATATTTTAATTATCCTTTATGTTAAACCAAATAGTTTTACATAGTATAATTTAAATAATAAAAGATTCTTATGGTCAATTAAAAAATATTCAAATTGTCAATTATCTTACATATAAAAAATTTACCAAATATATAGGGCGTTACACTAATATTTTAAAGCGACAAGCACCATGACAAAAGAATCGAAGATCACTTAGGCCACGATGTATCTAGCTGACAATGCTAAACGGTGGTGGAGATCCATATATGTGCGGATGTCAAAGAGGGCCGATGTACTATCGATATGTGAGATAGATTAATGGAAGAACTCTGATCTCAGTTCTTTCTAAAGAATGTAGAGATCATAGCTCGACGAAAAGCATAAGAACTGAAACATGTTGGAAGCATTTGAGATTATGCAAAGCAGTTTTTAGAATTAATGCTTTGACATTCACAATAAGTTAGAGAAAGACAAAKTCTCTTTTGTTTCGTTGAAGGCTTGAAACCGTGGGCTAGAGCTAAGCTTTAGGAACAGATAGTGCAAGACCTCACCACTACGTGTGCTATGGCTAAGAGATCATTCAATCTTAGCAACGACCAGCCCCAATAATAGATAAAAACTCAAACCTTTCCTAGTAGAGGAAAATAAACCTGCCAAATCTGGCGCCTCCAAAAGGAGGGAGGAGACTGATAACATTTGAGGAGATTGCAAACCTTTACAACAAAGAAGTGGAAAAACATGGTAAGGACCGAACCAATAGAACAACATCTACAAAGTAACATCTTGCTTCATTCGTAAGGGGCCACCCATAGTGGAATGCCCGAATCAAGTTGCCCTTGAGGCCTTTTAAGCTACTTTGACGAACAACCAAGAGACCCAAACAGAAATGGCCGAGAAAAATACATTTCCCAAAGGTGCTGACGAAAACCCAAACATGGGAGCATTTAAGTTCTTGTTGGCTCTTTAGAAGAAATTTGAGGGAGTGAAAGACCCACTAGAGCGAGGATTGATGTACGTTGAGGCTTGGGTCAACCACAAAGTCACAAAGATCATCATGGTAGACTCAGGCACAACATACAATTTCACGACGAGAACTAAAGTATGTAGGCTAAACCTATGATGGTACAAAGACACAGGATAGACGAAAGTTATTAAGTCAGAAATCCTGCCCATTGTGTAGGTTGCTAAGAGAGTTTTGGTAAAGCTGGGGACATGGATGGACAAGTAGATTTTGCGAAATGGACGACTTCGATGATGTGATCAGAATGAAATTCCTCTTAGAACATAAGATCATACCTATGACTCTTGCTAAGTGCCTAGTTGTCACCAGGTCCAACCCCATCGTCGTTAAGACAAGCATCAGGCAACCGAGTGGGGTAAAGATGATATCAACACTTCAACTAAAGAAAGGGCTCGCTCACGATGAACCAACATTTATGGCCAATCCCATGGTGAAAGACGTGAATCCCAAAGAATCGACAAAAGCTTCCTATGGAGCTCCAATCCTATTTCACAAGAAGAAAGAAAGAAGCCTCCATCTGTGCATCGTCTACCGTGCCTTCGACAAGCTGACATTCTGAAACGAGTACCCTTTGGCCATTATCATGGTGCAATGTATACTTATCGAAATTAGACCGGAGATCTGTATCAAGTGCACATTGTTGAAGAAGACGAGCCAAAACGGCATGCGTCCCAATATGTGGCCTTTGAGTTTCTGGTCATGCCCTTTAGCCTCACAAATGCTCATGCCACCTTCTGTAACCTAATGAACTAAGTGTTTTACAAATATCTCGACAAGTTCATGGTGGTATATCTAGATGACATTGTTCCTTATAGCCCAATCATGGTGAAGCATTAGATCCACTTGCAACTCGTTTTTTAGAAGCTACGACCAAACCAGTTGTATGTTAAACGGGAAAAGTGCTCATTCAAGCGAGATTGCATTAGCTTCCTTGGACATGTCACCGAATGTAGACGAATAGACATGGAAGATGGAAAATTAAAGTCATACAAGAGTGGAAAGTGTCATCATCCGTCATAGAGTTGTGTTCCTTTCTCGAACTTACCAATTACTACAAGCGGTTTGTAGAAGGATTCTCGAAAAGGGCAGGGTCCTTGATGAAACTGTTGAAGAAGAACTATTCGTCCACATTTGATGACATGTCAAAGGAAGCTAATTCAATTTTTATGACAACAGTTCACTTTATCACTTTTTCAACCAACTAAAGTTATCGTCGAAGCAAGCTAGATGGCAGGAATATCTCGCTGAATTCAATTTTCAGTTTAAGTACAAACCTACGTGAGCGAACTAAGCAACAGATGCCCTTAGTAGAAAGAGTGAACATACACATTGTATGCATGTTGGATCACTTACAAGCAAGTAAGTTGATAAGATCTGTGTGCGAAGCTATTAAGAATCACTTACAGAATGATTCAACTGCTCAAGTGATGATTCAACATGCTCAAGTATTTATGATTTGTGGTTTAGGATTGTAGAGTTCAAAATTATTTGTAGGTTGTAATGGAGTTCGAGTAAATGTAAAATATCTATTTAAAAAAACATTTTACTAGATGCTTTTAATGAAGTATCAAGAAGTATTACTTTTTCCGACGCTTTAATAAAACGTCAGGATAGAGCACCTATCCTAACATTTTACAAAAGCATCGGTAAAGAAGGTCTCTCCCGACGCTTTTTTAAAACATTGGGATAAAGTACCTAACCTGATGCTTTTATAACGTTTTGAATTTTTTTCTTCGGCATGAAGTTCTCCCAACGACCCTTTCTCAACGAATTTCCCAACGAAAAAATGTTGGGAAAACTTTGCCTGACATTTTTAGATTTTTGCCTACTTTTTTTTTTTGTCGAAAAAAATGTGATTTCTAGTAATTTGACCAAGGACAGAAAGACCCGTCAATTTTAGGTAGAAGACGATCATATTTTCACCAAAGACAATTACTTGTACGTCTCCCATTTGGGGAGCTTGGAGAAACTTTTAATGGGAGAATGTCACGACATGATGTGGGTGGAGCACGTCGGTGGCAAAGAACATACGCCTTGCTGAAGAAAGGCTACTATTGGCCAAACTTACAATAAGATGTTATGCAATACACCAAGATGTTCTCATTTGCTAACATGACAAGATCGAGAGAGCCAAGATTGTGAGTTTACTAGAGCCCCTACCGATACCATCAATACCATGGGATAGTGTATCCCTTGACTTCATCACTCTTCTCCCCAAAGTTGAGGAATCAGAAGTGATTCTCGTGATCGTTAGATTTTGTAAGTATGTGACTGTTATCTGAACTCCAAAGATGTATCATGTTGAAATGACCACAAAGCTGTTCTTAAAAAACATATTAAAATTGTGGGGCATTCTCGAAAGCATTATGAGTGATAGGGTGGAAAATTCACAAGGAACTTCTAGACCGAGTTCATCCATCCACTCAACAACTTTAATATATCTTCAAACCACAGATCGACGGTCTGACAGAATACTTCAATAGCATGCTGGAAAAATATCTCCGCCACTTTATCGACACCAAACACAAGAACTAGATCTAGATGCTTGATGTGGCACAATTTTGCTTCAAATGCCAAAAGAGCACCACAACAGGGAGAACTCCCTTCGAGATAGTGTGTGGGCGACAATCAGCCGTCAAGCCTACAACTTCAATAAAGAATGACGATAGTTTAGGGACGTGACCTAGCATACCTTGAAAAGACATCCAAACACCTGAAGAAGTGGACGAATAAGAAGCACATACCGTTAGAATTTCAAGCAGAAGGTCAAATGCTCATTAAGTTGCAACCTGAACAGCTTCGATTTCGAAGGAACAAAGACCAACGTCTTGTGCAAACATATGAAGGACCAATTGACATTATCCAGAAAGTGGGTAAGACATCCTACATGGTACATTTACCTTCATAGACACCGAGTGATTCACGTAGGCAACCTGAAGCCTTATCATCCTGACACCATCGACACCACATGAAACGAAGTGACTTAACCAGCGGTCACATTGACAAACAGGATCGATAAAGAAGTTGAGGAGATCTTCATTGGAAAAACACATTGAATCGGTGATAGGACGTAAATCCCGCAACGGAAACAAGGATTGTGTTCTTGGATTTAAGGAGAAAAACTAACAACACAGTAAATAGAAAAATAGAGAAGTTTTACTTACTTTTGAAGACTTGTGCTTCCCCAAGTCGGCCGCTTCCTGACAAAGCTTCAAACAAAGAGGTTAGGCTGTTCACTTCAGATGTGTATAAGAGACAGAGCTTCAACAAGTCGGCCGCTTCCTGGCAAAGCTTCAAACAAAGAGGTTAGGCTGTTCACTTCATTGATTTGACTTCACTTTACTTAAGATTCTAAAAGATAGAGGCCGGGCGGGCTGTGAAGGCTCGTTTAGTAGACAGCAAGCTACGGCTTTGAYGAGCAGCAAGTACCTACTCCCTATCAAAACTAAAAGCAGCAAGCTCCGCTTGAAGAAGCGAGCCCCTATCAGAGAAAGCCATTGCGCGCTAGCCTCTTGTTTGTATAGGGTTCCAAACCTGCGCACCCCTAAACTAAAAGGTTTTTCATAAAGGTAGCTTGTCTACGCCTTTTGAAAACCTTACTCTTACTACTAATAATAATGAAGGGGCTTCTTTCTTCAAATATCCCATAAAAAAAGTTGTCTTCAAACCTTTTGCAGTGACTCCGTTCACACCACCATAGATCTTCTCGATTATCCTTTGGAACGAGAAATTGCTTGCGGGAGCACCTATTTGGAATATAAAAATCTTTGAATGAGAGAATACCGAGAGAAAAGTGAAGATATAGAGGAACCCTTCCCTACATATTTGATGGATCAGTGACGCACTGTAACCTCCCCACTATCCTGCAAATTTATTTTAATATTAATGTAATTAATAATTAATAATAATAATTAACATATATATCATTAATTAATTTTATTAATTAACTAAAATTAATTAATTAATTATTAATCTAATTAATAATTAATTAATTATATATATATATATTAATTAAATAATTAATTAATACTTCATTATTTATTACCAAAATAGAATCATATTCTAAAGCATTTGTATCGTATAACCTATAGTTGTAATTTACATCTTATGCACATTATTTTTAACCTATATTTTTAATATGAATCCTATTCATATTAATTTTATTTGAATCTCATTCTAATAATTTCTCTCGTAATATGTAGTTTTAATTTAGAAACTATATAGTATGATGTATCAACATACATATATATAATTCTTTGACTGATTTGAACATTTCAAATTCTTCCAAGAAACTTGATTCTCGTTATACTCATTATGAGCTAGTAAGGGGACCTAATAGACCTACAAATCAGGAGCTTCAACGATATGAGATTAATTGATCAAACTCATTAACCGAATTAATCAATATTTGTTAACTACGGGTCACTCCATTAAAGACCCGCAGCTGCACTCTTCTTACTGCACAATATTTTCGTATCCACGGATATATGACCATTAACGGCAAATTAATCCTTTAGAGTGCTCATAACTCTAGTTGGGTCAAATTACCATTTTACCCCTGAGTTACATCTTGCTCCTTAAGTATCACTGCTCCTCTAATGAACAACCCGGCTATGGTCCGACCAATTACCGGAAGTCCATCTTGGACTAGTGAGAGGGTGGGGCCCCTTGTTCAAGTCCTGGAGTCAGCACTTAAGGGAACACTCATCTACTCCCTTAAAGTCAGGAAGGAGTGAATTTCATCTTGTGTAGTTATGTTCCCAGCTTCCCATTCGGTCTCGTCCTCAATATGGTAGGAATGTTGAGTAGGMGAGTTGAGCCACCCTCACCCATACAGATCAAAGCAGAAATCTATAACTCACTTAGGATTGAGAATAAGTTGTCTAGTCATCCTATGAAATAGTAATCTATTAGTCAATGGTGTTACATTTAAAGATTGACTATGTTGTGGTTCGGTCTTATATAAACTTATTGTATAGGATACCCACACTCGCATGTCTTCACACGAACGACCTAGATTGGGTTGTTTGCAACATTTACAAAGTGTGTCGTATCCATAGTATTGTCAGGATAAGGTACCCATCCTTATCTATATACTATAGACCTTTTAAGTTATTCCGGGACATTATCCACATGTATATCGAGGGTATATCAAATATATACCCAGTATATATACTGTCTCAATTACATGAAAATAACCTTGGATGTTTAGTTTATTGGATTTGGACAATAAATTCAATAACAATTTGATTGAATATGAAAACATAACTTTATTGAATATAAATATGCTTTTACATAATTACAATCTACGAGTTTAGGGCAACACACCTAATAGTCGGACGACCACGAAGGGACTTGCAAGAGTTTTTAGTCAAGTGGAGAGAGCTCCTAGATGAAAAGATCAATTGGGAGCTCGTCGAAGAGCAAAAGTCAACTGCATCGCAGATCGTAGTGACGTCAACCATTTAAGTGGGATAATGTTTTTTTTTCTTTTTTTGTGGCGAGTGACCCCCTCGCCACTTTGGACATGTTCACATCTATCATACTAGATTTGCCTTAGAATTTACTATAAGGGTACACCTAGTCACCTTCCTACCTTGAGTTGTCGACTTGCTTAGCTGTTGTTTTTTCTCTATTGCTTTGAAGTCATACAACAAGCTTTCTAAAATGTTTCCCAACTTTTTCCAAACATTTTCTCTAACCACGTTTTCTAAAATCGTTTTCTCGAGAATGGAGGTGGAGTTTGCGAGATAGGGTCGTTGTGCCATTATTTCGAATTGGCTAACTTGCTTGTAGGTAAAAATAAGTGCTACACAATCGTCTCTAGACTTATAAAAGTGTGATTGTGACCCTAGGCGAGTCAAAGTTAGTTTTAAACTTTCAATTTCCTTATTTTAAAACTTAAACTTAACAAGCAATTGAAACTAATACTTCTAATATTATTTTTTATAGATTCATGACTAGCTCTTACTATTCTAGCAATTGAACAAGACTCTTTTTGTGTATACTGATTTTTCAGGCCTGTTGAATTGGAACATTTTCTATTTACTTGGTTTGATTTTTTGTGGTTAGAATTGGACATTTTGTACTAGTTCTATAATGTTCACGTTTCTCGTTTCAATTTCTATAAAATCAAACATTTAATAATTGCTCCTATTTTTCGTTTCTCAGTTTTAAGATTAAAAACAACAAAGTCAAATTTTGGTTTCATTTCTAGTTTTTCAAAACCATAATTTAATATTTTTTACTTATAAAATTCATAATAAATATAACCTAAAAATTTTGAATTTTTAATTTGAAAATTAATTTTCATATAATATTTACTTTTTAATTTAAAATTTTAGAGAATAAAAAATAAGATAGGCTTATCAAACATGTTATGATTTTGTTTTTTTTTTCAATAAAAGGAAAAGAACAAGAAACAGTTACCAAGCGTAATTAAATGGAGGCAAAAACAACAATACAGGTTTCGAATATAGAATCTCCCGCACTGATACCATTTGTTAACGATGAAAAAACTTCCACTCAATCTAAAAGCTTTAGCTGATGGATAGGGTAAATTTAATTCATATATGAATATCCCAACAATTTTGAGTATGTTTTTGTTTAATTTTCTATAATTAGTTGTTTCTGTGATTTTTTTAATTTATTTTTAAGAAGCATTAATTTTTCCATTTTTGATTCAATTTTGCCCCATTTTTTCAAGTTTATAACTTTAAGTTAAAATTGAAAAAACATATATATAATATTTCAAAACAACCCCTAAGGGGCCGTTTGTTTCGTGGGAGTCTAAGATTCCCGTGAGATGGACATCTGGATTCCCACATTTGTTTTGTGGTAATGTAAAATACATGGATATCTCGAGATGTCCGGGTATCCTAGAATGTCCATTTGGAAGGCATCCGAGTCGATTTGGATGTGTTTTTGAAACATGGGTTTACATGATTTCCATGTCTAGGGCATCCTACGTTGATATTTTTATCCCTTTGTTATTTTTTCATATATTTTACGTTATCAAATTCCTTTGGTTTTATTTATAATTTTATAGTTTAAATAAAGTAATATACTTATTGACTAATAAGCAATTAAGTATATTTATGTATTACATGTACATATAAAATAAATTTCAATTAAATTATATAATATCACAATTTACTTTTAATATTTTGAATGAATTATTATGAATAATATCTATTATCTTAAATACTTAATTTTAAAGCAACATTTTTTTAACGATCAACTTATCTTTGATATTTTTTTTTCTTAAAAGAATATGATTTGATAATATAATAAATGAATTTTACATCATATAACATAATTATATAATTGAATTTTTTAAAAAAATATTAAAGTTGAAAATGAAATTTATATTCAATATTAATTACTTTTAAAAAAAATCTTATATTAATATGAATTCTACTTAATAACATACAAAAATTAATACATAGACATAATTAATATAAAAAAATCTAAAATATTAAATTAATTTAAGAAAATCTATTATATTAGATTAATGTATAAATTATATGAATATTTGTAAGAGCGTTTTTGGAATATTATATAAATTTAAAACAGAACAAATCTTGCAAAACATACGTGGTTATCCAGATATTCCCAGACATACTTATATATTTGGGATTAGTACATTGATAGTCTATTTAGAAATCATAATTACATAAAATGATTGAAATGTATAAAATTTACACTTTTGTTATCAAACAACACTAATTAGGATGGTATCATCACCAATTTACCAGTATATCCTTTTGTATTTACACCTAAATATTAAGTATTTTTAAAAAATTCAAAATTATTTATTTGGAAGATTAGAATTTAAATCCCTTAATTTATGCCTAATTAGACTTTCCAAAAATATCAATTACCAAATCTCCAAAATCCCCAAAATCATCATTCTGCCGCCCGTTTCGAAAAAAACCCTCTCCTTCCACAGACACCATTGTTTATGTCCGTTTGAGCTTCTTTTTCTTCGTCGCCCGTCTCCATTTATCCCGTTAGAAAGGAGATTTTCGTCCTTCCTTCTTCTCCGGTCGTTTCTGCCTGCCTCCGTCTGCGGGCGACGTCTGCCTGCCTTCATCTCCGGTCGCCTCCGTTTTTCTTCGTCGCCAGAGCAATTCGTCTCTGTTTATCCCGATCGAAAGGTTTACATTCGAACGGTTGTTTTCGATTTCTAATTTCGTGTGAATTATTGTATATATAAGGATATATATATTATAGTGAGTTTGATTAGGATATATCTTATAACTCAACTTGTATATATGTGGATATGCGAATATATACTATAGTGATTTTGAATGTATATATGCGGTTATATAAGTGGATATATCTTATAACTCAACTTGTATATATACAGATATAGAGATATATATACTATAGTGATTTTGAATATATATATGTAGATATATAAGTGGATGTATATTGTGATTTTGAATAAATTTTTTAAATATGCGGATATATGTTTATTGAGACTTCAAAAGATGTTTGTGTGATTTTGAATTGTCATTGAAGATTGAGTACCACTGTGAATGAATTAAGGAAAAATAAATCTTTTTGAACGAGTTTTAGGTTTTGAAGGAGTGAATTGAGGGATTTGTGTTAAAAATTAGTATGGGACCCACAATAATTAAAGAATTATGATAATAATTTATGGAATTAAATCTTTTATATTAAAAAAACAAATAACTATAATAAATGTAAATGCAATAAATAAGGGTAAAATCGAAATTAAATAAAATCTTATATGCAGAAATCTAAAAGTGTAAAATTAGAAAATTTTAGACATTTGTGTAAATAAGATTCTAAAATAGTCCTCCGAAGACATTATCTCTATATATTTTCCTACGAAACAAACATGGTAATTTGAAGATGTCGGACATCTAAAACTTCGAACATCTGAAATTCTGGGTATCTGCATTCCCAAAAACAAACGACCCTAAATGAAAATGAGTTGGAATTATGAATTAAAAAACTACGGTAACTTTTGGTGTATGATCCTCAAATTTTTAATTTCAAAATAAATTGCAAAAAAGCAAAAAGTGGATAATATAGCCTATAATTTGATACATATATATATATCTATACTATATTAAAAAAGGAGAATCTTGAAAAAATATTTTTAGACTATTATACCCTTTCTTTAATTTATAAATTTACAAAATATACCATAGAAATTTAATTGTAAATAAATAAATTAATTAGATATCAATAATAAATATTTACTTAATTATCAACCGTATTAAATGGAATCCAAAAGGTTGGAATAGGTAAAAGATTGTTATTTAATTTATGAAAACTTAATTATTTTCCCTAATAATAATAAATAATATAATTTCAAAAGTAGAATTTCAAAAGATCGGTAAGTTTTTCATCTTATGCCCATATAAATAGGCATTTTCTTTCACCATTTTTCACCAACACTCAAGCTACAATTTTTTTCATTATATTTTGTTCTCCCTCATTTTCTTACTTTAAAATCTCTGTAGTCTTGAAAGCAACTTAAGACGTACATGGTATGTTCAAGTCAGAACGAAATTTATATATCAAAGTTGTGTCTTGATTTTTAAGTTTGTGTGATTATAATTTTATTTTGATGAAGTTAAATAATGATATGTGTGTCTAATAAGACCCATCTATTTTCGATGATGTGTATATTGATTTAGTTTTGTTACTATTGTTTTGTTTTTGTTATTTTATAATTGCTATATTATATTATATATATATAGTTGTTAATATTTTCTTACAATTAGTATTATTATGTTATTTTATTTAAAATTCTTGCGTATATTTTAATTTTAATTTGGTAACTCACCAAATTTTACAAGAAGTTTATTAGATATTGAAAAAACATTTTTAGACTATTATAATATTTTTTAATTTATAAATTTGTAAAAAATGTCATAGAAAATTAATGGTAAATAGTAAATTAATATGTAAAAGGTTGCTATATATAATTTATGAAGAGTTTAATTATAATAATATAACTTTAAAAGTTTTAGAATTCTAAAATGACTTGTAACTTTTCTTCATCTACTAATATAAATAGGTATTTTATTGTATCATTTTTTTACCAACACTACTTTGAGCTACACTTTTTCTTTATTTTGACTTCTCTCACATATTTTATTTTTTACGGCAACATGAAATCTAAATAGTAAATATCAACCCTATAAATTATAGATATTAAATATCAATCCTAAAAATTGCATGAAATCTAAAAAGTTTATTTGCGTAGGACAACGTAAAATCTAAAAATTTATAATAGGTAAAAGGTTGTTATATTTAATTTATGAAGAGTTTAATTATAATAATATAACTTAAAAAGTTTTGGAATTCTAAAAGATTGGTAGCTTTTTGTTTATGCAAAGATGTGCACAACAGTGTGTTCCTGAGTGTAGCTCGAACTCGGCCTCCGTATCGACCTGAACCTTTGAGCGGACCTGCAC